>PVIA01014109.1:0-28570 GCA_004024845.1 Tonatia bakeri
CTCTTCTCTGCTTGGGGTAAGCACTGGAGATGGGCCCTGCTTGTGAGTTATTATTTATGGGGATGTCAACTCACAGGTCCCTTGTGATGACCCCTGGGTGCTTCACTGCAAGAGACACCTCTGAGGACTGATCACAGGTGAAAGATACTTGGAATTGAAACAATGGAACATAATACCCAGATCTGACACCTAGAGTTTTATTTAGTTCGTGTGCAGTTCATAAATTCAAAGTAAAACATACTTTCAAAACTTATCAATCTGTTCTATACATTGGTGACATCCAACCTGTCCCAAAATGTCACTTTATACACATAATGTAGTACTGCTGGATAACATTGATGTGAAACAAAAAAATAGAGTTGACAGAAAAATTAGAGTAAGGAATAATAAAGAGTTGTTCCCAAAATATATGCCACAGGATATTACATGTTTGCTAGAAATAGCTCATGTATTGGACTCTCAATTACCTAGTGGTCAAAGAAAAAAATTTAAAGCAAGTTTCAGAGATCTCTATAGATAGAATATATAAACTGTCTAGTTTCTCAGCAGTACATTTTACCCCATTCTGAGATCGGAGATTAATTTCTCCTGGAGCTACACATTAAGGAGTCTCTGGGAGAGGGTTTCTCTGGTGAGATTAGAGAGAACAACATTTTCTTCTTTTGCATTTGGATGCTATATTTTCCTCGGAGATCAACACTCTTATCCATAGTCCTATGATCAATATTATCGCTGATTCTTTAATATACCTCACATTTAATCTCTTTAATATGCACTGTAATTTAGGGAATGTAGATGCATTAAGAGGGGTCAAAGCAATGTAATCCAGGTACTCAGCTCTCTGAGATTTTGTTCATCAAGAACAAAATGTCAACAACTGTTCAGAGGGGGGAGAATGGATGGACTATTGCTAAAGTAATCCTCTCTATATCTCTTACAAACAGGCTTTTGATTATTTTAATCAGTAAACAAAGAGTTCTAGGTTATATCTGCAGCAGGAACTCAGCCCAGTTATGTTTTGATAATCAACTGAGCTGAGAGTAGAGCTAATATTTTAAAAGACTGTCATTCATTAACAAATGTGCTGTTTATTTTGGTCTTTGTTTATTGCTTCCAGGCCTGAAGCCAAGGCAGGCCTAGAGGAGCAGGAAGGAGCCAGCGCGTTGCTCAGGCTGGGAAAAGCCAAGTTGCAGAGGAGGCTGAGGAAGTAGGGCAAGGGTCCTTACAAGGGCCTGCTGCGGTAGAACGGTGGTGAGGACCTGAGCTGTGCTTGCACCTGTCCCCCAGCTGCAGAACACTGCTTCTGTATCACCTCGTTTCTATCGTATACGTGGAGCATCCAGGGTGCCTAAAGAGACTGGGGCAATACTGTCAACGCCAAACTCTCCCTAAGAAACCAGAAGGTAGAAGAGAAGTCTTATTATGCCAGTCCCTTTCTTAAGTCATGGTGTCTTTGAGGCCCTGGGCAAAGCTCTGAGACCTCTTCCCTTCTTCCATTTCCATCCTGCTCAGCACTCCAAACACCCTCATGCGGTATTTGGTGCAGTTTGGTAGGGTTTGCGTAGTTCTTGATAACCAAAGTAAGAACCCTGATTTTAAAGACTTCACAATTTACAGGAAAGTCTGGACTCTTTCAGTGGCCTACGTGACCACCTGGATAGGCTGTACCTCTCTCTGCGCCACTTTCTCTGCAGGCCCATTGCTTACCACCTCCCCTCCTCCTGCAGCCTTGAATACTTCCCTTTCTTCCAACGTGTCATGTTGATGCGCGCCTCAGAGGATTTGATTGTGCCCTTCCCTGTTCCATCTTCCTGGTGAACTCCCACTGAACCTCCCAGAGCCAACTCTGAAAACTACATTCTCCTTGGCCACCTTTCTCATTCCTCCCAAACGGCTCCCTTATCTCTTTGCCCACAGAATATTGTACAGACTTCTATACAGCATAGGTTGCTCTCTATTGCAATCATTTGTTGCCATGAGTGTCTGCTATATTAGAAAGTGACTTTTAAGGCCATTACAATTTCTTAGTAGCCTCTGCATCCCTGGAATATAATTCCTAAAACATAGTCGTTGCTTATGAAGCTTTCAGTTTCTTTTGAAACTATTCAGAGCCTTACAATGCTCCCATAGCTTACAGAAGCAGAGGCTCTGGGAGGCATTTATGGAGACAAATGCTGTTAGAGGTTCCAGGACTAGGAAGATTTATGATATTTTGGAGCATATTCCTGTACAGAAAATTGGTTTGGCCAAACATCTTGATGTGTTAAAGAGGAATATTTACAAGGAATCTGATTTCATTAAGGAACATTGCCCGTGATTAACTGCTAGACACTGCAGTTACTAACTCGGAAGTGTTACAGGCATGTCTAACACTGTAAGATTTTCTAGAATGGCTTTTGTTTTTTCCCCTCACTTTCAACGTACACAATCATCAGTTAAATTAGTCGGGATATTTTGCAAGTGGGTGATGGATTGATAATTTTATGTTCTTGCAGACTTAAGGGATGAGAATCTTTGCTAAAAATGCTGCATTGTGCTGCATGATATGAAAGAGAAGGGCTTTATCTCACTCAGCATATCACCTCTGGGAACCTCAGTTATGAAATGGGTTCAGATGCATGGAGAGGATTAAATGAAATAAAGAATGGAGAGGGGGCGGGATGTTTAGCAGGACAAGCGTTGTTTATGCTGAATGCATAGAGCATGCTGGGAACAAAAGGTACCGGTGGCAGAGCAGGATAGAGACGGCGAGAAAGAGGAAATGTGATGCTGGCCTGTGAAAGGAGAGCAGCCTCTAGTTCTTTTCACAGAATTATTCCATCACTTTAAAATCTTCCTGGACTAGTTTGGCAGTTACAGGGAATCAGTGTGGTAGAGTGAAGAGAACGTTCCTTAGGATTCAATTCTCAACTACCTCAAATTAATGTTTACGGTTTTGGTCCTTAAATAAGGTGATAAGCATAGTGTGTGCATGTGCGCATGTGTGTAGTTTTATTTCCTTCTTATAACAACCTCCTAGATGGAAAAAACTGTTTCTTGTTATTATTATTTCCATTACATAGGGGAGTAGGTTGAGACAGAAAGATTAAGTAACTTCTCCAAGGTTAGACACCTAGCAAGGGGCACCTAGACACAAATCCAGGTGGTTCACGACACAGCCACGTCACCGTGCTGCCTCTGTGATCTTCAGTGAGTTAACAGTGTTTGACTTTATATCTCCCTTGTCGGTGAAATGATTTCTACTACCTTTCTCGCTATGAGATTTCACTAAGCCAAAAAATGCAAATTTCCTCACCATAACTTCAGTATCTGTGCAACTTGTTAAAAGTAAAGATCGATCTCAAAGGTGTGTGGGTGTTTGTCTGTGTTTGTCTTGGTCTAAGGAGTGGGGTATTTTTTACCAGCTCATTTGGAGGTGCCACAGGAAATTGAACAGCGGTCGACAGGCAGCTTGGGGTTATGTGACCCGGCCCAGGGCTCCAAAGTTTGCCAGTGTGCCAATCAGTCTGGCTCTGAGGTAGGCAGGGGGGATCCATGACCAGGACGGCAATGTGATGAGGTAGTTTGCACCCACTATTTGCACATTTTAAAGAACCTATAAAGAAAGCAAAAACAACTTCATATCCATTGCCTCGATTTACACCATGGGGACTTAAAGAGTTTGGAGAAAGGAACTGGATTGGAACAAAGGATTTGTTTGTTTGTTTTTTCCTGCTGTATAAATAGCCAAGGCCAAGTTGTTTTTGTAGTTCCCCCCCGCCCCCCCGGGAGTACTTGTTTGAAGAGAAAGAAATGGCGCTAGAACAGTTTTGTTTCTATTACTTAGGCCCAAGGACTCTCTTTAAATGGTGGACTAGCTACCCGCCCCCTCCGCCAACAGTACTGCTACAGAGTAGTTAGAATACAGATTCCACACTATGTCTCAAACACAATACAAATTGAATTAGCCTTCAGCATTACATAGTTCAAAGCTTATAGATTTAACGATAAGATGTACTTAGTGTGAAATCCCAGTTCTAACATTTGTGCCTTTTTGGTCCATTTCTTAACCTCATCTAGCCTTGATTTTGCTCCTCTGTAAAATAGGAGTAATAACAATAATACCTACCTCGCAGAATTCATGTAGCAAGTAAATGAAATGGAAAACATTAAGCAACTGGAGCAGTGCCCGGATCAGCAAATGTTAGTTGCTTCTCCCCTACCAAAGGGATTTCTAGTAGATTCCTCAACACTCTTATCACATCGACCATCACTACTACTCCCCTGCTCCACCACTAACAATATTTCTTCTGTATTCTTTTCAGTCTATAGCACTTGTCCTCCGCCCCTAGAGAAGGGCATTCTTTGCTGCATTCTCACTTCCCCCACACACGATATCTATTTTATAATCTCACGTTTGACTACGGAGCAGGGAAAATGCGTGTCCTTGCCAGAGTGCTGGTACCTCCTAAGTGCCCGTCTCTCTGCAGCAGAAATCCTGCTGTACGAAAAGGACCGTGCACAGTAGTTAGACACTTGATGTCCTGAACCTCTAACTTGACTGCCCCACGTTGTATTGGTCACTGCATTTTCTTGGATCCCCTTCCTTACCAATTTTTCACTTTTTCTATCATTTCATTTTACTTTATTCTTTGCCTCTAATCACGTTGCCATTTCTCTGGATTGTCAGTTTTGAAGATCCTTCTGTTTAAATAGAATCTTCGTATTTGAAATTGATGGGTCGGTGGATTATCACTCAAGATGG
This sequence comes from Tonatia bakeri, assembly GCA_004024845.1. Lineage (NCBI taxonomy): Eukaryota > Metazoa > Chordata > Mammalia > Chiroptera > Phyllostomidae > Tonatia > Tonatia bakeri. The sequence continues at coordinate 4,745 of PVIA01014109.1, forward strand.
AAGGAGTCCAGCTGCCACACCTGGCATCTGAGGTCAAGCATGAAGTTGGAGCAATCAGCAAGGCTGTTTTCAAGTCAAGTGAGATGTCAGGTGGGACCTTCCAAGTCAGTTAGCATCCCCGAGAGGACGGGCATGGAGAGAATAAGGGCATGGGGATGAGTGCTGCAGGGTCCGTGGAGGATGTTCAGGATGGCGAGTGAGGATCTGCTCAGAGCCTGGAGCCGGGTGAACACTGGAGTGATTCCTTCCAAAGGAAGCAGTGATTTTTTTTAAGGAGTTCTCAAGGTCTTCAACTTGTTAGGAAAGAAGCAATTGAGGAAATAATGTGTGTAGTAGACATCCGTGGGTTTTGTGACCCGCACTCCATTTCTAGGGATTGCTCCTCCACTCAGACTTACGTCTGCAGTGGAAGCAGCTACGTCTCAGTGTTTGTCCTGCCCCTTGGCTACTATTAAGTGGCTTAGGGCAGGGAATTTAACTCAAAATGGGCCAAAGAACCTCTTCTCCAGGACTTTAGGGTTTGGGATCTAAAGTGTAAGAAAAAGTGTTCAGAATCTTTATTAGGTATGTTTCTTGCTACATAAAAAGGAAAGGAGAAGCCAGTCTTTTAAAAAAGGGAAAATGTACAAACAACAACAACAAAAAGGTAAAAAGCTAATGCTACACATACAAAGCAAATTGTCATTGTGGAGCCTACTCGGAAGTCGTTCTCCTGCTTCAGACAGCCTCTTTTTCTCTTTGACTTTGCCTATGTGTATTATAATCCATTCATTCACCCAAGTCTCTCCTCCTCTGAGAAGCCCTCTCTGATCACATCTGATGGCAGGCTTCTGGGATGTCTCTTTTATGTACAGCTTGATTAAACTATTGATGTTGAAAATAAAAAGACTTTTCAATTTTTTTTTAACTTTGAGTTTGGTTAGTCCTTCAAATTTCTTAAACAATGTTTCCACGTTTTACTTGGAGACAGATGAGTTTGCATTAGAGCCACAGAATTCTGTATTATAAAAAGCACTTTTCCATGCCTTTTAATAGAGATATCCATTATCAAGGTGTATAGAAATAGAAAATGTTATTAGAAATATTTCCAATGACCACATAAGGTAATATCATCTGATAATCTGCTTTTGGCCAAGATTGGGTCTAGTTTCATGCTTTTGAAGGTAAGGAAATATTAAGAGAGATCTCAAGTAGTCAGCTTGGTCTAGGCTTTTAAATAAAGCTCAGATAAATGTATTCGGATTTTCAGTTCCACATACAGCAGTATTCAGGATAGCTCTTTTGTCTCAGCCTAGACTTTAAAAATGGGAAAAACAGCGGCCTAAGAAAGAGAACACACACACACACACACACACACACACACACACACACTCACACACTCAGCCCTGGCTGTGTCCGAGGCAGCATTATGAATGCAGCTGCTGGGCCCAATGGAGAGTGCTGGCAATAAGATAGGCGACAGCAGACGGTCAGCACATGCACCCAAATGTCAGGCAGGGGCTTCATTAACATAGTGCAGTGTCCAATAACTCGGAGCTCCCCACGGACGGGGACTGTGCAGAAATAATTACTTGGACATCACACGTACTTCATCACTTCCAAATTAGATTTTACTAATCTACCGCTTTATTCTCAGTGTAATCTTATTACCACAATGGTGGTTTGTTTTTTTTTTCCAGCGCCTTGGAAGATTTATAGCTTCAAGCCAATAACAAGATTTAGTGATTGCCAGCGGGCATATTATTTTAGGATTTAGACTGATGTGAGTGGTGTGGAAATCCATTCCTCCTTTTCTTCTATTCCCTGCACTCCAAAAAAGGTTTTTAGGGGGAAAACAAATCATAGCTCCACATCTTGATTTTCCTTTGTTCAGTAATACAAATAAAACCATATTAAAGTATGCTGCTAATTATCTAGTAAGGAGACTAGGGCTCAACTAATAATTACACAGTCTTTCCATGTAAAAATGCATCTAGGAAAAAATGTTATCTATAGCAGTGGACATTTTGCTACGTGCATTTTATTTTTTTCTCCCCTAGTGATTATGTAAAATGAATGTCCTTGGTGGTTTTTTTTTCCCATTCATGTTGACCCAGGAAAGATGAAGTTAGAGGACACTGAATGATCTCTTCTTCCGGGGCACTGCAGTGTTTCAAGAACTATAAATTCTAGACTATACTAGCTAGGAAGTCTTTTGTTGTTCCTTAGGGTGATCCAACGTAGGCTGCTTATTTTAATTGACAAAAACAATCTTTTAATGTGATGGAAAATATAACAAATTATGATAAATTACCAAAAATCAATGTCTTGCTCTTATGTCTCTTATTAATTGCCTCAGAATATTTTCCAGATTACACACATTCTTATACACACTTTATATAATTTCATGCATTATCTAATTTCCATATTAGAGAATCAAAAATAAGAGATTAATGATAGATTGACTGACTGAATACTAATATGAGTTCTGTCCAGAAATTACCCATCCATGTAATATGAAAAACAGAGGCATTTATTGAAGAAGATACAAGATATAAGAAACATTGTACATAGGACAATGCTGTGTCAGTCCCCTTCAAAGTTATGACCTTCTGGAGGAAATCTAGTTCATTGGTAGCAGTTTAAATTAAGTTATTAACAACTGCAGCATAATGTTTCTTTTGCTCTGGTAGTAGAAGCTGCAGAAAGAATTTTACCATGTCACGTTTCCTGCCAAGATTCTGTGCCAAAACCTCACACACAGTAGTTCTTGGAATCCCCAGATCAGTTTCTAGGTCTCTCACTGTCAGTCACCAATCTTCGTTGATTACAGCCTGTACACATTCAAGATTCTCAGGTGTCCTGCTTGTCGCAGGCCTTCCAGAATGTGGGTCACTTTCAACAGATTCTCGACCATCTCTGAAGCATCTGTGCCGCACTTTTATTTGTGCTGCACTCACAGCCTCATCCTCACAAACCTTCTGAATTATCCGGATAGCTTCCATGAAGAAATGTTCACACGTAATGCTAAATCTGACGCAGATTCATTGCTTTACTTGCTCAGTCATTTTGAATGCAACAGTCACACAGTACACAAGCTCCCTCAGTGGCGTCTACCGCCCCCACTGACAAGTGCAGTGAAGTGCTCACTGTTCACACATGTGCATTCCAGTCCACTCTCCTTGGCTGCCAGGTGACATCCATGTCACACAAACCACTCTTATTATATTAACGATGGCTGCACTTTTATCAGACAGACCTCTATATATAATTACTTGTATTTTCTTTAGAGGGAGGTTGTTTGCCTCTAATATAAGATGGATATTGTTATTATAAAAATAATCAAGGTCAGCGTATTTTCTGCACCAAGAACACATTAAAAAGTAATGGGATAAATAGACAATTAGATGCATGGTTATTGTTTACCACAATGAGTGAAGTACAGGGTACTTCTCCTGTACTTCAGATAAATACCGAACAGATAAATTCTCCTTAGGAGCATGAGGAGGGCTTACTTGTGCAGAATTTTTGATATCTGATGTGTTCCTAATTCTCCTTTCAGGGATCAATCTATCATCTGGGCTATGTCCTTTCTGTGTATTCCTCTGAATTTGTCAACTAATTACCACCCTACTTCCTATACCCAGGGTATTAGCTAGTAACTTTTCTGCTAGAGAAAGGCATACTAAGCTTTGGAGGAGGCATATTTTGGTCCTTAGTTGGCCAGTAATGGATGCTCTGTTTTTGAGACAAACTCAGAGTGTATCCAGGATTGTTTCCATATCGATATGGTGAAGACTTGAATTATAATATCTTTCTGGATGTCTGGAATTCTGAAAGTTTATGAATTTAATTATCTTTCCAAATTATCTGCCTTGCATTTTTACAGAATATATTTGAAGACCACGAAGACCTAGAAAAAAGAGCAAAGAGAATAAGAGGGGAATTAATAATAATCGAGTACCTGTTATGTGGCTTTGATAGTTCACAAGAAAACCTGGGGGCAGAGATTACGTCCCAGAAGCACTCTGCAAGTCTGCCAACCTGCACAGAAGATCCACGGTGGGACTGAGGTTCACACATAAGTCTGAAACACTAGTGATAGGATCTCAAGCACCCACCCACAGAATCAAGAACAACAATCAACAATTTGGGTCAAAAAAGACTTCCTGGTATCTGAGAGCCCAACAGTTTTTAAAAGGCTAACCCTGTACATATGAAATAACCATGTTTTCAAAGTCAGGAAGAAAAGAAAACCAAACAACATCAAATAAAAAAAAATGAGTAAAGGCTTTGGTTAAGAATGTTCTTCCTGGAAGGTAGTTTTTGCACTCATAAAGCCACCTACTCTTTGCTTTCTAATGGTAATACCATCTTCCACCTGGACAGGGATCTCATACTGACAGCATGGTGCCCAATCAAAGCAGTGGCTGGAGCCTGGTAAGGAAAGAGAACTGTCCAAATCGGTTTGATGATCACACAGTTTTCTGTCACTCTATAATCCCAACAAATGGGTTGATAGTATGTTTTCATTTCTATTTGGTTGCTATGGAAATACAGCTCAGCTCTTCTTGAAATTTCTACGTTCAGTACAATGTATTACATTAACAAGGGTTGCTTTCGCTTAACCTTGAGGGATGTGGTGGCAACTATTTCAGCTGTCAGCATCTAAGCAAGAGCGGCAGAACCACCAACTAGAGAAGAGGTTGAGGTTGGAGATCCATGAGGTGGGTAGGGATGTCAAATCCTAGCTACCTGGTCTTGGCATCTGAACCAGGTATCAGAACTGCAGGAGACTGAACAAGACCCAGAAACCACAGCCCATGAGCAGGAAGCCCAAACATATCTGAGAGTTTAGTATTCTGTTCAGGAATTATTTGAATGACTGAACATCTATAAATGCACCCTAACTTTTCTTACAGGCACAGTGTTCTTTTTTTTTTCTACATAAACTTTATTTTGGAATTATTTTAAAACTATAGGACAGTTGTAGAGATGGTCCAGGGAGCTCCTCTATACCTCTTGCATTAGCTTTCTATGGCTATTATTATAGAAAATTGATGGCTTGAAACAAAATGAATTTATAATTCTGGTAGTCAGGGTCCAAAATGGAGTTTATTGGGTAAAATTAAGGTGCTGACAAGGTTATGTTGCTTCTAGGACTACTAGAGAAGAATCTATTTCTTTGCTTTTCCAAGCTTTTAGAGGCTTCCCATGTGTCCTGATAGGTAGTCCCTTCACATCTCCAAAGCCAGGTATGGCGAATCCAGTCTTTCTCCTGCTGCATCACTATGACTTTGATCTTTCTGCCTCTCTTGTCTTCATTTAAGGACACTTGTGATCATACTGTGTCCACATGGGTAATTCTGGGTTGTCTCCCTACTATATGATCCACTGATAAGCAGCCTTAATTTCATCTGCTACCTTAATGCCCCTATAGTTTATCATATTCACAGGGTCCAGAGTTTGGAACATGGACATTTTAGATAGCCATTATTCTGCCTACCACAATGTTCTCCAGTTTCCTCCATTGTTTCCATCTTGCATTACTCTTACTGGTACATTTGCCAAAACTAAAAAACCAGCAGAGGTATATTATGTTAACTAAACTGAGAATTTATTTGGATTTCTCCATTGTTTCTATTAACATCCTTTTCCTTTGCAGAATCCAGCCCAGTGTACCACATCATATTTAGTTGTTATATCTCCCCAGCTCCCTCTAGTCTATGACAATTTCTCAGTCTTTTCTTGCTTTTCTTGACCTTCACAGTTTGAGGGGTACCAAAGAGCACAGTGTTTTGACAGGTTGCTTTACTCTGAGTACATCACGTTTCTTATTTCAGCCCATAAGCAAAGATGAAGAGGCAAAATCTTTGCTTAATTTTCCAGAGCATCTAATTCCAGACTTTGCAAGCACTCCAGGAAAAAAAAAACAAACTATCATTATCTATGAGGTCCTTATCAATGAGGTCCTCCCAAGGAGTGTCTGTCCAATTATTGGCACTAGAAGAGAAATAGCGTCCAGTGGCCAAAGCCAAGCCTTCAGGGATCCTTCTTCATTCATCATAGAGATACACAGATCTACAATTACCAACAGAGCATGAAATAAAAGAAAGAGAATAGAGCTCCAGATAGGAATGTGTAAGATGACATGTTCTTGTTATTGCTATTCTTATTAGTTTTTAAAAGTTTATTGAAGAAAAATTGGGAAATACAAAGAAAAGATTTAAAACTAAATGCAAACCACCTAGAAATAATCCTGCAAATACCTGGCTGTATACTGTTTCTGAAAAACATTTGGAAATTTTGATTATATAGTACTTAAGGTTTGACCTTTTTAATTGTCATCTTGTGTTTCTAGATGTGCTATAATTTATCTTAAAATGTTCTGATAAATAGGCATTTAGTTTATGTTCTAGTTTACTGTCATGAGGACAAACCTGGCTAGCATTTTGTGAACGTATTTAGCTATTACTGTAGGATCATTTCTCAGTGGAAAAATGTCTAATGTGTGAGAATGTATTGGGTTAACAGCAGCTCATAATACAAAAAGCATTCAGCAGTGGACAGTGGCTGGCTGGTCAGCGGTTGCTGGGGCTCTGCTCTGCGTCATCTCTACTCTGGGGCCAGGCCATCAGAGCAGTCGTGACCTTGGACACTGCCAGTTACTGAGGCAGCGAGGAGAGAGGACTGCAGCCCCTGATGGCTTCTCAGGCTTTTCTCTAGCTCACTAAAATTTATGGACCAAATAAAGTCACTTGGCCAAGTCTGACTTCAAGGAAGCAGGAAAATATAACCAACCCATCGAAAGAAATACATTGCCAAAGGCCCTTCAGAATAATTTCTACCAGCTTACATTTTCCCAACATTATATAAAAGTGATCATTTTAGTATAGCTCTGTAAATATTGCATATTATTGCATTCTTATATATTTGCCAATTTGAAAAGTGAAAATTATATTTCATTTTTATTAAAAATTTGTATCTAGTTTTCTGTTAAGGAAGAAGAACCGAGGTTAGGTTTACATTGGGCAAGTTAATTGACCTCTCTAGATTCCATTTATTTATCTACAGAATTGGAACAGCAAAATTTCTATCTCATGGAGGATGGTAAAGATCAAATTTGATAACGTGGGATTATTTTAAAGGAGGAATGCATTTCTTAATCATCTTTGTAGCATCATATGTCTAAGCCAGTATAATAAAAATAATAATTGGAACTACAGCAACATTATGTACTGAAGACTGAAGTGTGGAACAATACGAACATTGCAGTCAAGGCAATTTTGGCCCCACATGCAGCAGTCATAATTTACCCACTGTTAAAGAATTGTAATGCCTGTTCTGCAGGACTTTTATGAGAATTGAATGAAATAAATTTTGTAGGTTATGTAAAAGACATTAAAACATGTGTCATTCGTGGAAATATAGTGGTCAGTAAATACCTAATGAATCCATTGAGTCAACGTTGCCATTTGAAAGTGATAGTTAAACTTATAAAATCAATGTTCCAAGTTCTAAGGTTTTTAATTATATCTGTGGCTGTCTCTTTGAGCTGGGAACTGTGAAGCATGTCTTCATAGCTTTATTTAAAGTAGCACTTGTTCAGCATTATAACCAACAAACCTTTAAAAATAATGAAATGATATTAACTGGACAACTTTTAACCATTAAATATGTCACTTAGTGAAAAGAGAATTATTGAATTCTTCATGCATAATTTGTTTTTAGACTACTTTCCACAGTTGTGCACAAGTATACATTACTGATTATAACTTTTATGATTTTTCCTTTCCTCTGCTGTTTCATTATGTTAATGCAGATCACAGATGTCAAGATAGAGGAGAAAATGAAATCTGTTGACTTTTCTTAGTCATTCACTAATTTGCTCATTCTTTTAGCTTATATATACCACACATTTATCCTTTGCCATCTCTATACTAAACCTCCTACATGTATTATCTTATGAAATCCTAATAAATTCATGAAAAAGGTGTTATGATTATTTTAATTTTTATAAACTATAAAGCTGAAATTGAATGAGTTTAGAACTTTGCTTAGAACCACAGTAAGGACTTGGAAGATCCAAAGCTATAACTGGAATTATAAGTCTTCAGAAAGCACACTTTTTGTCACTATGCTGCGCTACCCCAAGGCAAAGACATTTTGGGAAAAGAGTAACTAGAATTTGGTAAAAGCTACATGTATAACATGTGTGGGAGGGTTAAGTATTATTCAAAATGTTTGACCGTGGGTGAATTGGAGGATATAGGTGACTAAACTGAATTCATATTACTCAAGATAAATGTTTAATTTAACGCATTTCTCAAGATATGTTTGAGGAAATTATTATATTTATGCATTGCCTATCAATACAAAGTATTTTTACTAGTTATTGCTATTTAATACTAGTGTATGTATTAATATTTATACAAAGCTCATGGAAACTTTGTACATGGAATTCACTGTACAAATGCATGATTAACCCTAATTTACAGATGTACTCAAATAACACAGAGTTAAGACCCTCAGATGACCATTTCAAGCAGCACAAAACCAAGAATGTGTTTCCTTCACTACTGTTTGGAATTTCCAGATTAATATCATGAATTTCCTGCATAAATAGGTACATACCATTCTTTCACTGAGAATGAGGAGATCGGTGTTTGTCTCTCCGACAACAGCATGATTAAGAAGCTGCACTCGGGGCTGCCTTAGGAAACAACGGGTCACACGCACACTAATTATATTTAGAAAGAATGCCTCAAGATTCTAAAACAAAAATTATTTTTAATAGCAGATGTCTCCCATTATTTAATTGGCTTACCTTTTACAATTTGATGAGCCAGGTCAACTCTCTCAGCTACTAAGGAAGTACATTTCACAATTAATTTACCTCACAGGGATCGCCAGGAAGTTACTCTATTGTGATTTTTTTATGGCCATGGTGATGGATTAGGAACACCTGTTTCCAAAGACTTCCAGTCATACTTAATAGTGTAGGACATTGAGCTTCGACTACTCATTTATTTCTGTATTAGAGTAGAGCCAAATCTGTTTCCTGAGGGAAATTTGGACCCAACTCCTAGGCATTCCTTTAAGCAATCTCTGTTTAGAACCGTGCTGGCCAACTGTCAGCCACATGTGCTAGGCAGTCTCCTCAGTTTTCCTTATTGTATATAAATCTTGCCCTGTTCTAGAGTTATTGAAAATATATTGAAATGCTCTTAACCAGAAACCGAGAATGTCTGCATTCCTGTCCCTTACTAGAGAGTGCCACCTCAAAATAACTGCCATCATCCATTGCTTAAAGCCCAAATAAAAGAATCAACATCCATGGAAGATTGTCAGAAAGATATTCAGTCTAATGTCTCTAAGAGATATTCTTGAATCAAGACCGAGTCTGAGAGAGCTGCCTAGCTGGGCTGCACTTCTTTGAATTTTTTTTACTAAATTGCCACTGATTTTGGCAGCAACAGCCTTCATTAAAGGACATTACGATAGACAAATCCATTGTTAAGGAGATATTTTTGAGCATATTGTTCATTACACGGTTTTGGAATAGTGGAAGATGTGCTAGGAACCATCTGATATAGATCTCAGAATTTACACATTGTACACAGGCAACGTGTACACTTTTCTCAACGTTTCTCTACTTTTCCTCTCCATTCTCAGTTTCCTGAAGGTTTAGTTTTTGTCCTGCTATATTTTACATAATTATATAATGTATTCAGATAATGGCATTTACTCAATAGCCATACGCATGAAGAGAGCAGAGCTTGATGAATTTCTGGATGAAGAAATACATTACCGGCACCTGGAAACCGCCCCCGAGCCTCTTCTCAGGCACTATCCCCATTCCCAGCTTTGCCAGGTTCTGAACTGTATCTAGATGGAATGGTATGCTATGAACTCTTCTGTGCCTGGCTTTTAAACTCAGTATTACGTTTTTGTGACATTCATCCGTGATGTTTCTTTGTGTAGTTGTAATGTGTATGTTTTCATTGATCTAAAGTATTCTACTGAATGAATATACCACAATTTCCTTAATGATTCCATGGTTAATTGACATTTTGGATGATTTTGGTTTGGATCAGTAAAATTATGCTTCTATAAACATTCTTATGTGTGTCTTTCTGTTGAATATATATATATACACACATACCTATATATATCTTCATATATACATAGCTTATAATATATGCTGTGTAAAATAGTTTTTGCAAATAATGAAGGAGGTGGATACACATGCAGATATAAATAAAATATTGTGAAATGTGAATGAATTTCTAAGTCATCTATCTGGTGTTTTAGGCAGCAAAGTAAAATAATCATAAATAATTTTTTCAGCAAAATTGTGGAAAGAATGTTGTAATGCAAAAACAAATAGGCGACAATGGACGTGATCCAAATGGAAGGTGATGAGAACGTCCACCAGGGGGAGGAAGAGGAAAAGGTTCAATGGAAATATTTGGGCAACTAGGACCTCAGGACTGGACGACTGACGTGGAAGGAGAGGATCAGAGAGATGATGGTGATTGCTGGAGCCCCTGGGAGGACGGCAGTCAGTGCGAAGAGATGCAGTCCTGGGGGGGAGAGAAAACCGCGGGGGAGGAGCAAAGATGGTGAAATCACGAATTCATCTTTGGGTATCTCGAGTATGAGAAAACTTCCCCCAAAGAAAACAAATCTAAGTATGAATGAATTAGTAGAAACTAGAGGCCAGAGAAGGGATGAACAGCGAGTGTTCTATCTTATCTTGTGCATAGAAGCAGCTGATTTTGTTTGTATGTTGATGTATATTTTTGTTGCAAGAGGATACCTAACTGGGGTGTAGGTTGCACAGGGAAAGAGGGAAATAAATATCTGTATCTGTATTGTGCTGGAAGTCTCGGAGGCTCTATATAAATTCCCTCCTCTCTAGCCTACATTTTTCTTTCTCACTGCCAGCACTCGCATTCAGACCTGCAGGGTCATAAAGCCATATTCTTCAATGGGGCCCTTAAAAGGAGGGCATTCCAAAAGTAGAAACTCTCTATTTCTGGCAGAGAAGGCTGATGTTTTCCTGATGACCACATCTGAGAGATCCTCTCACTTCTGTGGCCCACTCATACCCCCATCACTCTACTGCCACCTCCATTCCCCCCCTTCCTCAGCCTGTTCCTTTAGTGTCGGTGTTCCCCAGATTCTAAGCATTCTTTCCTCCTTTCTCTTTAAGTGATCCCATCATCTCCTATGGCTCTGTGGATTTTCTATGTAGTAATGACTCCAATAGCTGTAATTCTCTACCTGACCTCTTTTCTGATCTCGAGACCTACCTTTCTGCCCAGCCACAGCGCCTCAAACTCACAGCATGCAGTGAAGTCCAGATCCTCCACCTTTCTTCTTCCATCTCTTCTTCCTCCCTTTCATGAGGTTTCTGATTTGGACCACCAACAACCCGGTGGTCCAAATCAGAAATTGTGGGTTCACCAAGGAAAAAGTCCTTTCCCTCCCCCTTTCTCTCTGCACACTGAATGGCTCATCACACTGCATTAATTCTATCTTCTTATTAAATCTCAAACTGTGCACTTCTTTCCATTTTCATAGCCACAGCTTTATTTCAAAACTCTGTTCCCTTCTATTTGTATTATCCTATATACCAGTTTTCTAGGGGTGCCATAAAAATACCATAGACTGCATGGCTTAATGTGTATTTATTTGCTCACATTTCTGGAGGCTAGAAGTTCAAGATCAATGTGCTTGCAGGACTGGCTTACAGATGATCACCTTCTTACTTTGTCCTTACTGGGTCTTTCCTTTTTTTGTACACATGTCCATGGTGTCTCTTTATGTGTCCAAATTTCTTCTTGTAAAGACACCAGTCAGATTGAATTAGAGCCTAACCTAACAGCCTCATTATAACTTAAGCACCTCTTTAAAGGCCTTAGCTCCACACACAGTCACATTTGGATGCACTGGAGTTTAGGGCTTAAACACACAAATTAGGGAGAGGGGGCATACCATGCAGCCTGTAACAGTAGTATAGATAGTATCAGCATTGCTTTCCCAGGGCTACACCTAAAATATTACTGTAAACAAGATAGCTTAGAATAACAAATTTACTGTCTCATAGTTCGGGAGGTTAAAAATCTGGAATCATGTTGTTATATAGTTGGAAGCATACAATATTGGCTTCTTTCAATTAGTAGGATTCCTCCATGGCTTTTTGTAGCTTGATGGCACATTTCTTTTTTGCACTGAATTATGTTTCTTTGTCTGAATGGAGCACAGCTTACTTATCCATTCGCCTACCAAAGGACATCTTGTTTGCTTCCAAGCTTTGGCAATCGTGAATAAAGCTGATATTGATGTAGATGTTTGTGTACATGTACTTTTCAGCTCCTTTGGGTAAATGTCACAGAGTACAATTTCTGGATCATATGATAAGAGTATATTTAATTTTGTAAGAAATCACCAAACCACCTTCCGAAGTGGCCATCGTTTTGCAGTGGGAATACTGGCAACGTGTGTGAGTCCCTCTTGCTCCTCATTCTCTCTGGCGTTTGGTGTTGTCAGTGTTCCAGATTTTGGCTGCCCTAGTCGGTGTGTTGTGCTATCCTGTTTTTCTCATTTAGATTTCTCTGATGACATATGATGTGGAGCATCTATTCATACATTTATTGGTCGTCTGTCTGTCTTCGGTCAAGTGTCTATTAAGATCTTTGGCTCTTTTTTAGTCAGGTTTATTTTTTTATTGTTGAGTTTTAAGAATTCTTGGTAAGTTTTGTACAACAGTCCTTCATCACATGTCTTTGGCAACTATTTTCTCCCTGTCTGTACCTTGTCTTGTCCTTCTCTTTATATTATCTTTCGTGGAGCAGAGTTGTGAATTGTGTCTTTGGTGCTGTACCTAAAAAGGCATGAATGATTATATTTTCAGATTCATGCAAAAGTGGTTCCAAAAATAATTTCAGGTTGAAAAACCGAGAAAAAGATTTGTGCTGGGAAATTCCGAAACGAAACTGTGCCCGGGCACCTCAGAAACTTTGTGCATCTCTTTCACCCAGTCCTCCTGTCTTAGCAAGTTTGTATGCAAGTTTCATAATCATGGGAAGTATTAATATTTCAAATCCTGGTTCTTTGTAGAGTAAGGGGAGGCAGAGAAATTAAATGTAACGGCATTAGGTTCTCATTTTCCTTCTGCAGAACACATCCATCTTTAGGAAATACAATTATTCTCTTCTGTGTGTTAGTTATTTCCTTAACAAAAATTAATGACCTGTAGTCCAAAACCTTTTCCTTTGACTCAGCTAAGAATAGCTCAAGGCCTCAAATAGCCTTCTGATTTTTATCATTGTGTAGAAAGGAAAAAAGATGGCATTTTAATAGGTCAAACACATTATAATAAGGAACTGTACATATTCTTTGTAAAAAATATGATTGCTTTTATATATTAATCTAATAAATGGACAGCTTCCTAAACTCTTATGAATTCTAACTGTTCAATGCAGAATCTTTTGACTTGCGTATGAAGTAAATACTCATATTATTTGTAATTAATGGTGTTTCCAAATTTTAACACCTCTGTTTTTTAAAAAAAAAAATGATTACCACACTAAGATAATGATAGAGGGGAAACTTGTTTTGTGTGTGAATTTTTAAAAACATATTCTGCATTTCATTATTAAAAATGATGTTTGCTGAAAGTGTATTAAGAGGTCCTTTATCAGATTAAGAAAGTTACCTTCTATTACTAGTTTGCTAAAAAGTCTTTATCATAAGTGGGCACTCAATTTTATCAAAGACTTTATCTTCATCTATTAAATATGATCATGTTTATTCCTTTATTCAGTTAGAGTTGTGGTTATATATTTTACTAAAATTTCTGTGCATGTGTTTTCTGTTGTTAACAGACTTTTAGTTTGCTTTTGCCTAGTATATCTTTTACTGTCCTTTGAATTTTATTCTTTTTATGTCCTTAATTTTTAGATGTGTTCCTTGTAGATACAATAATCAACAGTAAATTTATTAAATGTCCCCTGGAAGCCAAATTCTTGGTTAGGCACTGGGGATAAAACAGGGAATACGAGATATAGACTTTCTGACCTCACAGAATGTACATTGGCATGGGAGACACAAAATAAATGTGCACACAAGCCAGATATAAATAAAGGGTTATAGATCATGGTCCGTACTGTGAGGTACAGAAAGGGAGTGTTAGAGTATAGGGTAATGGGTGCTGACTCCTGTAAATAGTATAGGTAAAAAAGACAATGAAGTGAAAAAGCCAATCAGACATACCAGAGGGGAGAACACACACAAACTTCCAAGCCAGGGTGAACTCAGTGTGCTCGAGGCATCTGCAGAACCACACTCTATCATGAACATGGTGAGCAAGCAGCCAGAGGGCCCTACGGGGACAGAGACTCAAGGACAGAGACTCAAGGGAGAGAAGATACAGAAGATACAGAGTCATAGAAAAGAGTCTGTATTTAAGTACAGTAGAAAAGTGCTGGAAGTTTTTGGTGTGACGTTTCTAATTTATGAGAATTTCTAAAAGTTCACGATGATTTCCATGTAGAAATGTATTCAGTGCTGGTAGAAATATAGGGAGAGGAAACACAAACACCACTCAGGATGCTCTTGCAGGGAAAAAAGCTGGTGGCTTGGACTAAACTGGGGAGACTGGGTGGATTTGGAGTGCATCTTGGGAATATAAAACTAATAGAACCTGCAGGTATTTTGGAATATGGTGTAAGTGACCAGAAAGTGTCAGGTATGCTTCTCATGGTCAAGTCTTACATGGTAACTTTGATATGAGAGAGAGATGGGGTTGTAGAGAGAACAGAATATTTGTTTTGGGGTATATCTATGTGTGACCTCTAAAGAATGGTTATAGAGAGAAAGAGGTCAATTTTAAATACATTATTATTGAGATGGCTCTGAGGCATCCAAGTGAAATGTCAAGTTAAAAGTTATATACATATATATATGCATGTATAGAATGATAATGGTGTAACTACATTATATAAATAAGTTATTACAGAGAGTACATATAAAGGATAGAAAAATTCTAGTTGTGTTAAGCTTAAATAAGTGTTAGCTGCTATCATCATCATGGTTATCATTATCATCATGATCGTGATCATCATGATCATGATCATCACCACTATGGGTTATTTTTCTTGGGTAAATTTGTCTTCTTAATTCATGACTCTCTAATAATAAAAGTTAAAGTAAAGACAAACATGGTAAGGGAATTGGTGCAGGATAAGTACCTTGGGAAGCAAGATATGGTGTAGCCTTCATCAGAATGCCAAGTCAATAACCTATGCCACCCTCTGTCTGTGACCCACCCTTGAACCTAGCCCATCCAGTGCCAAGCCTGTAGTAGGTGCTAAGATGATGTCTGTGGGCTGAATAATACTAAAATAAATTGATAATGGTCTGGATTTTTGAGATTGTATATTCCATAGAGTGTTCTAGGAATTTGCTGAACACCACTGGCTCACTGACATGCTAAAAGGACCTCTTGCCAAATTTCATACCAGGATTGCACGTATGTCAAGCTGTTCTAGTACACTTGCCAAGCAGACGCCCTTCTCCACTCCCAGTGCAAACTTAAAATTCAAAATACACACACCAAAAGAGCAACTCATTTCAATCTTGGCCACTCGATGAAGCCATAATCCTTGTATGATTCAAACTGAATTTTTTCTATCAGTTGTCCTCAACTGTGATCATCTCTCACAGACATGTAAATGTTTCTGTGATAAAATTGTCAAAAAGAAAGAAAAGATGAGAACCTATAGTTGAACCAGTCACTGTGCTCTCCATGCTGGTAATAAATATTTTGGTGCACTCTAGTGGTGGAAGGAAATAGGCAAGAAAACTTGATGGTACACTAGGATTAGCAATAGTGATTGTTTTAAAAAATGTTCTACCAATTATAGATTTCAAAACATGACTAAGGGGATTTTTCATGTACTATGTGGAATTTACATATGAACCTCTACATAAGAGGAGACTAACTACATTTCTTTAACAGAACACTTCAATTTAAATAGAAATGTAATGTGTATTGTTGAAGGTCTCCTATCTTTTATGACCTTTTTATTTTTAACATGAGTGTTTTCTTCCCATTGTGGCAATAACTATTTTTCAATAAAAGCTGTCAGGGACTAGAGTATGTGCATGGGAACAGAGCAAAAATGGTCATAAATACAAATTGAATATTACACACACATTGATCGACGTTCATTGTAGGTGTCTCTGTAGTTACTTCTTATCTTCCCATCACACCCCTGGCTTTTCCTTCCTTTAATCAGTGCCAACCCCTAGATCTCGTATTTATTTGTTGGCTCCCAAAAGCTTCCCTTGGCACCTCTTTCTCTATTTTCTTTCTACTGTTTATCTTTTTAGAGTGATTTGCATCCCCATAGATTGCCCCAGCTGTGCCTGATCTTCCTACCACTTTCGTAACACCCAACATAGTGTTTGGTGGAGAAAGGGCAGGTGGGATATCTGATGAGTGAGCAAATGCATGAACATCCTGCCCTGTTGTTTTAGAGATTCATCTTAATGGTGGAATATATTCAAAGTTCTGCATCCTCTGAACTTCCCAGCTCAGCCCCAAAAGCTAGCTGTTGCGTCCTTGAGAACCAAGTGCCATGCCAAAAAGGGTGGATTTCACATATTTCTTTCCTTTTAAGGAATCAGCATGACCTTCTGGTTGTGGTATTTCTCCTTGTAATGCATTAATAAGAGAGGGAAAATTCACTCAGATAGCTCAGTTTTCAATTCACCTTTCCAAGTTAAAAGTGAGACTTGATGAGAGGTGAGAGGTAGACAAAACCCACCAATATAGGGTTCAGTAGAAAAACACCAAGTTTAGGAATCTGGAGAACTGAGATGGATGTTCCATAGCCAACTTACCACATGACCAGAAGCAAGTTATGGACTGTCTGGAGGTCCCCAATATTGCTTACAAAACAGGACCATCATCATACACAGAATCAAATGAAACAGAGAAAGTGTCTGCATACAGGTCTCAGGGCTACAGGGGTTTTGCTGTTCTTTTTAAATTTGTTATTCTATTATAATTGTCCTAATTTTTCCCCCTTTGCCCAACTCCGCCCAGCCCGCCCTCCCCTGCTCCCACAGTCAGTCCCCACACTGTTCTCCATGTCTGTGGGTCATTCATACGTGTTCTTTAAGTAGTTCCTTCCCCTTCTTTCCACCATTATCCCCCTCTTCCCTCCCCT
Source organism: Tonatia bakeri (assembly GCA_004024845.1). NCBI lineage: Eukaryota > Metazoa > Chordata > Mammalia > Chiroptera > Phyllostomidae > Tonatia > Tonatia bakeri. Next base: position 21,970 of record PVIA01014109.1, read on the forward strand.
CTGGTCACTGTCAGTCTGTTCCACGTTTCCATGTTCCTGGTTCTATTTTGCTCATTAGTTTATTTTGTTCATTGAATTCCTCTTATAGGTGAGATCACATGGTGTTTGTCTTTCGCTGATTGGCTTATTTCACTTAGCATGATATTTTCCAGTTCTATCCATGCTGTTCTAAAACATAAGAATTCCTTCTTTCTTTCTGCTACATAGTATTCCATTGTGTAAATGTACCACAGTCTTTTGATCCACTTATTTACTGATGGGCACTTAAGCTGTTTCCAGTACTTGTCTATTGTAAATAGCACTGCTATGAACATAGGGGTGCATAAGTCCTTTTGAGCTGGTGATTTGGGGTTCTTAGGGTATATTCCCAGTACCATTTTTAGTTTTCTGAGGAAGTTCCATACTGTTTTCCGCAGTGGCTGCACTGTTTGCATTCCCACCAACAGTGCACCAGGGTTCCCTTTCTCCACATCCTCACCAGCATTTGTTGCTTGTTGATTTATTAATGATGGACATTCTGACCAGTGTGAGGTATGCATGTGTTTTTTTTAAGCATCTAGCTTTGGAAGTATCATGATTTAGCTGTGCAGGAAATGTTTGAATTCATTCAATCACTTATTTGACAAATATTTTGTTGAACATCTGTTATGTGCCAGGCACTCTACAACTATGAGCAAATCAAACACACTGTTGCTTTCATGGAACTTATATTTTTGTGAGAGAGAACAACAATGAATAAATACTATGTAAGTATACAAACATAAATTCATGGTTGTGAAGAAAAAGCAAGAGAGAGGATAATGGAGGATACAATTTCATATTAGGGAGCCAGATAAATATTCTCTGAAGAGGCAACATTTAAACCAGGACCTGAATGAAGTGAGAAAGTATCTGGGGAGGAGCCTCTGAGACAAAGGAAAGAGATGAAGAAAGGCCCTGAGGTGGGCGAATGCTTGAATGGGCCCAAGGGAGAGCAACATCATTGCAACTGAAGTGGCCCGGCGAGAGGGAGAGAACAAGGAGGTGAGAGGTGGAGAGGTAGCCAGGGGCTCGATCATGTAATAACTAGTAAGCCATTGAGGGATTAATTTTTTCCCAATAACTTTACAGTTGTAGAAATGACATGAAGATAATACCAATAGTCTCCCTGTACCCCATGGCCAGCTGCCTCTGTTATTAACATCTTATATTAGTGTGGTACATTTGCCACAACTAATGTACCCATGTTAATGCAGTATTACTAACCAAAGTTCATACTTTATTCAAATTTGCGTAGTTGTTATATAATAATCATTTTTCTGTGTTAAGATTTTTTTCAAGATGCCACACTACACGTAGGCATGTCTCTTGGGGCTCCTCTTGAGCTGTAACAATTTCTCAGACTTTTCTCGTTTTTGATGATTTTAAGTGTATTGAGAAGTACTGGTGAGATATTTTATAGAGTATTCCCCTGTTTGGGTTTGTTATGGTTAGACTGCAGTTATGGATTTTTGGGAGGAAGGACACAGAGTTAAAGTGCCCCTCTTGTCACATCATAACAGGAACACATGTTATTAACATGACTTATCACTGATTTTATGAACCTTAGTCACCTAAGGTGCGTGTGTTACATGCCATGAGGTTGGCCCTGACTCCCAGCCAACCAGTAAATGAGTGATGTCTGCAGCGTCCTGTCCTCGTCAGCTCTGCTCAGTTCCTGTAGACTCCTGCCTGTGGCGCCTGTGGAGTCCTCCCCTCTCATAGTGATCCTTCCCTTTTCCCGGCTAGGATAGTGTTCACCAAGTTTCTGTCCAGTTATTTTTCTCCCATTTGTATACTGTGCCCTTTATAAGGGTGTTGCTATAACATCCCACATCTAAGCGGGTTGGGGATTTATGCTCCAGCTTCATAAGGAGAGAATATCTACAGAAACTATTTGAGACTCTTCTGAACAGGAGATTTGTCTATTCTTACTTATTTATTCATTTATTCATTCATTCAATCATGTATTTATATCAGTGTGGACTCATGGATATTGATTTTACACTTTGGGTTATAACCCAATCCTACATTATTTATTTGTTTCTTGGCTTGTTCTAGGTGTAGCCACTGGGAGCCTTTCAGTGAAGTTCCTGTGTCCCTTTGACATAGCCCGTCATTTTGTCTATTTGAGTCATAGAGAGACTCTGATACTGATTCTAAACACAGGGGAAGCCACTGAAGAGGGTTGGGAAGGAGACAACACCCCATTTACATTAAACAAGGCCTCCAATGGCTGCAATGTAGAAAATAAACTGTACTGTGGCAAGTTCAGAAGGAGGGAGTGTGCAAGGTGGCTCCTTAGGGTGGGTGAGGGGTGAAGGTGGCTTGAAAAACAAGGTGCAACATGGAAATGAGAATGAGTAGAACTTGCTATATAATTTATAGGTTGAGATTGCAGTATTTCCTGATAATTTGGATGTGGTGCATGAGAGAGAGAGTCCAAGGTCACTCCAAGGTTTTTGTTCTGCGCAATGGAATAACTAGTGACACTATTTACTCACATTGCGAACACTGGAGAAGGAGCAGCATGCAGACTGTAAACAACACACACGATACATAACACAGCCATGCTAAATAAAACTCTACTTAGAAGAGCAGTTCCTTGAAAGCCTTGTTGTGACTGCTTTTTACGAAGGAACTCAGCAACATGATTCAAACACCGGCTCCTGAGCCAAGAGAGGCAGATGGTAGCTGTTTTTCAGGCTAGGATTGCAAGGGAAGAGCTTCTGATTTTCTTCTGAACATAGTTTCCAGTAGCTTAGTTTATAAACATTGTGGATCTGTGCTTGCTTCATCTGTGTGTGTTCTACTCTCATAGCCCTGGGTGAAGTTAGTTTTCTGGGAATCAGAGAGCTCGCCCTAAAAATTTAATTGAGGCTGCCCTTAAAAAGATAAAATTACTATAAAATTGAAAATAAGACTTGATCTTGAGAGACTTAGGTTTTGAATTAAGATACTATATAAATTCCTAGAAGAGTTTATGAGTGATTCTTCCAGCCAACAGACTTTGCTGTTGGCGTATTATGTGCTAACCCTGTCTGTGTACAGGGGACAAAGTTGAAGGTGTCTAATCAGTGGGTTAGAGATACTGTGCAGAAGGAATCGGGCCAGGGCCTCGCCCAGTGGGTATCCAATCAATGGGACATATTATTACTCTGTGTACCACATACTTCTAACCCCTTTGGCCCAGTGTACATGGTGCTCTTTCCATCTGGAAGATACTTCCCTCCCTTCTCTGCCTCACTCATCCCAGCTTGTCCAAGATGCTACTCTAACATCATTCCCTCCACGGAGACTTCCCTTTTCTCCCTACTCCTCATTCCTAAGCACTTTCTTGGTTCATATTCACACCAGCAATATTTTCCAAACTTAACTCGCTTACCTCTCTCTGGGGAGTTTCCCCCATAGACTCATGCACTTACAGCATTGTTAGTTATGCAATCTGACTGTATCGACACATTACTTGTACTCAGTTTAATTTCATCTTTTGCAATAATACTTGTAAAATCAAATCAAAAGTTCATGGTTCTTATTGTATTATTCAACAGATGAAAATAAATATGTACTATTCATAAAGGCAATGCGATCAAAACCCATCTCACACCAGCAATGGATGTATACTGTGCTTCAGGAATCACTGGGTTTATTATGATGACTTGCTAATAGATTGCTTTAAATAGTTCCAATAATCTACTTCCCCTCCATCCATATCCTTCACTATGCACCTTTGTGGTGCTCTCCCACTATTGACAGGGTGCAAATCCCTGTCCTTGGGCCTGATCATGTGACTCACTTCGGCTAATGAGATGTTAGGAGACAGAGTGCAAGTGAAAGATTGCAGGCCAGTATTAAAATACTTTGAGTGAGGTACCTAGGGTGCAAAATCTCAGGGAGCACTCGCTCACAGAGTTATGTCTCAAATTCTAGAAACTTGAAAAATCTATTGGGATTCACTCCTGCATTTCTTCCCAGGCAATAAAAAGAACATACCAGCTGGTCTCAGGAATAACATGAGAGACACATGAATCAAAGTTGCCCCACCCTAGGTGCCTGTGTCAAGCCCAGCCTTAGGTAGAGCCCTCAGCCAACTAGCAGAAGCACAAGCAAGCCAGTCCACATCCGCCAATCCTCATCCACTGCCCAGCAGATCCACTGACCCATGAACTATCATAGTAAATAATAATGGTTTTTGTTACATATAAATTTCAGTAAATGTTCACTCTGATAGTTATTACTAGTTGTGTTACCTTCAGTAAGTTTCTTACCCTCTCTCAGCCTGACACAGAAAAGGGTATAATAATAACAATTACCAACTACCTGTCAGGGTTCAACAAGATTTTGTGTGTGTGTCTATTTCCATCCTGAGTCACAAATAGAGCTTTTGATACTATTGCATTTATGACACTGTCTAACCACAATGTTCAAAGTGAAGAAGAGGCCCCTGGGGGGGTAGGACAGAGGGCAGGAGGTGGGGTGGCTGGGGAGGGGGGAGTTGTGGGAGCAAAACTGAGATAACTATACTTGAAGAACAATAAAAAAGATTTAAAAAATGAAATGTAAAACCAAATAATTAGTGAGAGTTGTTATTCAATTTTTCTCACATATTATTTGACAACAGGATTGTCATGAGTAACATAATAGTTTTTGTTTCTGGAGAATTCTTCAAATGCTTACATGCATTAAGCCATTTAACACTGACAACTTAATGAAATGGGTGTAACCGCATTTTGGAAGAGAAGAAACCGAGACTCAGCTGTTATGTAATTTTGTGAAGTAACACATCCAGCAAACATCAGCCCGCCCCAGGTCTGTTCTCTCCTTCTCTGGTGGTAATTTGACCCCTCAGTACCACCTGGAGTCGCACTGCCCCAGCACAGCCATCGTTTGTTTATTCCTCTACTCTTTGGTCACAACACATTTTTCTTATAGTTGGCACAAGTGTGATTTAATGTTCTATTCACCTCATGTTATGAATATGGTTTATTAAAATTGTTATTAATTATTATCCTTCTTAGATGACAAATATAAACCATTGGGTGGCTTTTTCCTATTTTCAAATGTTAATGCTGTCTCCAATTACTCTGTACTTATATTAAACATGCTATATTCTCTTTAGAAAAATTATCCAACACAAGTTTAGTCAGCTAAATTATATAACATGTCTTATTGTTTTGATAAACATTGATACATTTTAATATATGTATCAATATTTTCTGTGACCAATGGTGAATGTCCACATTTTTCTATAATTTTGTGGAATAAAATATTACTATTTTTAATTAAGTTAATAAATGTAAAAAACATTGCACTATTTTTTAATTTGTATTTACTAAGTGTAAATATTGCTTCAAAATAACAAAAAAATTAAAAAAGATACACTAGATATTTCTTAAAAGTCATTTATTTACTTGATTGAATAAAAATTATAATTTCATGGCTAGATATTATTTTTCTAGAAGAAGAACACTAATCTGTGAGTTATCACAGTTTTAAAAACCTGTTTTATTTTACTTTAAGCTTGGACCATCTCCCATGAATCTCTTTATGGATAATATATGACTGCTTCAAAGGTGTTATGGTAGCAATTAAGTACCTCGCAACTTGTAATAATACCAATCCTCTCCTAAAGCCTTAGATTTGAATGTTAATTAAGCAATTAGAGGCACAGGGGACAGCCACCAGATGATGCCTCCTGGTAGAATTTAGTCTGCAGACAAAAGTGATGAATTCTATTAAGATGGTGTTTGAATTAAAAAAAAAAACTCAGCATAAAGAAAAACCAAAACAACAATCTGAGAAGAGATTTTTTTTGTTGTTGGAGGCTCTTTTCGTTCTTGTGGAAATGTTGGCAAATGTCATTAATAAGAATTCTTGCAAGCTTTTCCTTTGTGAGTAATTTCTGAGCTGCTGATGTGAGCAAGTCCTTCAAAATGGAGCGCCATATTAAGAAACCAAATCCATGAGGCACAGATGGAAAGGCCAGCTCTTAGCATATGTTTGGGTTTTACGAATGAACGGTTTATTCTGACGTGCCCTACGTATGAATTTTCCCATCTCTGTGTAATCCAGACGAGTTCACCAGTTCAAATTCCTTTCTGCTGCACCTGATCTGCCCTCCCCCTCAACACCCTCCCTCCAAGCCTAAGCAGAGAAAAGGCTCTGGCACTACGATGTCATCATGCAGGGTTCCAGATGCCCATTTGTCATGTTTATGAATCAAATCTTGACTTGGAGGGGTGAAGGCAGTAAGAAATCTACCCATATAAAACTTTAATACCAACTTGTAAAAGGCACCATCTTCTGTGGTTAACTAAGACTGAAATTTATTTTACAAAGGTAATGACTCTACCCCCCACCCCGCCATCAACCCAAGATAACTTTGATACTATCTTCCAGAGACTGAGAGTTGTTAAATGGACATCATTGAGGATATCCCTTTAATTTGCACGGTTTATCCTCTTCTTAACACCTTCCTACCCACTTCCCTCCCTCCCTCCCTTCCTCCCTCCCTCCCTCCCTCCCTCCCTTCCTCCCTCCCTCCTTTCTTTCCAACCTTCCTTCCCTCCTTCCTTCCTTCCTT
>PVIA01014110.1:0-28612 GCA_004024845.1 Tonatia bakeri
GGACACACTGACCTGCATGAAAGTTTCAGAAGAGGCTGAAGATCTCTAGGTACAGAGCTGGGTCTAAAACCCAAAGAGACGCAGAGACGAGTGAAGTTTTCAACTCTTGTAATTCACAGACATGGAAACGAACATTTACAGAGGGGAAATAATGGAGAGATGGTGATGGACGAATGAGAAGAGTACTTTTGTGGGAGGTTAGGAATAAAAATACACATCTTACAACGTAAAAACTCACCAATTGAAAGGTTTTGAGGAAGATATGAATCTGGGATATTCGTTGCCATCTGCTACCAGGAATGAGGACCCATTTTCTGGGGACTTTATTTTGTTTTCCAAACTAAATTGATATTTAGTGCTTACCAGTAGCCATTCATTTTGGTCCCACCTCTCCTCTCTGGTGTTCCCCCCCCTTATTTTATTGAGATTATGAACATAAAATTGCATTAGTTCAAGAAATACAACATAATTCCCTGGCTGGTGTAGCTCAGTGGATTGAATACAGGCCTGAGAACCAAAGGGTCACTGGTTCATGTCCCAGTCAGGGCACATGCCTGGGTTGCAGGCCACATCCCTGCTTGGGGGCGTGTGAGAGGCACCCAATCAATGTTTCTCTTGCATGTCAATGTTTCTCTCCCTTTCTCCATCCCTTCCCTTCTCTCTAAAAATAAATAAGCAACATTTTTTTAAAAGTCCAAGCAGTTTTAGATAGCTGGCAAGAACAGAAACAAGAAAGATTTCCCCAAGGCCAACAATTTAAGGGTTTGACTAAAAGTCTATTGCAAAAGGGATAGGCATTCTGATCTATTCTCATTATTTATCCCAGAGTAGAAGTTATCTATAAAGATGACATCTAGTTGTAAGATTATTTTCTCATGCAAGGCTCTAAGAGGCATTTTTCTTGTTTCCCACAAGGAAAAATGTTAATATGGCAAATATGCATAACTTCTAGGCAGAGAGATAATCATTTAAGCATATGTCAGAACACAACATCCTTTTCAGTTCCTTACACTTAGAGTAACAAATACACATTTTCTCTTGACGTGGAGTATTTAGAACATTGTCATCCATGTTTCAGGAACTATAGTATAAATTTTCCAAAGAGAAGGAAAATTATCAATCACAAAATCCCAGACTCTCAGCCCAACACCAAAACAGTCTATGGATCTTCTGGAAACATCTGAACTAATTTTATGTCCTACATATTTCCAACCCTGCACTGCACACCTAACACTATCAACATCCAGTTGATAGTGTCAGTTTATAAGACATGTATGTTGAGGAGTGTACCATATGTCTTATTCTTTTCTATAGCTATAGTGGCTGACACTCAGGTGTTACTTATTAGTTGAATGACTGAACAAATTTTCTAATAAACCCATCTCTAAACCATATAGAAAGTTAGAGTCCTGAGCAAGTTTCCGGGGAATAACAACTTTACTCATGACTTGTGGATGATACTGTCTTCAGTGTCGAAGGAATGACAGTGGAATCTCTCATTCTCCTTTGAATATTTTCTTCTGACTTTTGACCTATGCCTTTTTACCATCGTAACATCATATCATTCTGGATCATGAAAGGCTATTCCTGCCACTTTTACTCTATGTCAAACTCATTGCCTGACTATAAGATTGATCACTGCAAACTCGTGTTCAGCCTTCCCCTAAAATTCTGGATGGCAGCTCAAGTTCCATCAACAAGTATGAATCAAGCATCTACTAGGAGAACACTTGGTAAACACTGAAAATTTTAAGATAAGATCATTACATCCAAGGTGCTTATAACTTAAGGGGTTTTTGAAAACCTTAATGACAATAAGAAAGTGATTGAATATTAAACACAATTTTTGCCTAAAAACTTTGCCCCCCCCTCTTCTCTGCAGTCCTTTAAACCACTTCAAGAACAACTTTCTCCAGGAAGCTTTCCCAGTGCACCCCTGAATACAGTGCCCAGAAGACTCCTCTTGAGGTGATTTGGTCAAGTGCAAAAAGCCAAAGCTTTGTACAAACAAATCAGAATCCTGGTTCTACCCCCACTAAGCCTGTAACTTTGGCAAGCCAATTAGTTTCTCTCAGCCTCAGCATCCTCATTGGCAAAACTGGCAAGATAATGTTTAGCATGTAAAATTATGATGAGACAAACGTTAACATGATCATGTAACCAGCATAAAGATTTTTATAACTTCAATTTTCCTTATGTGTTCACTCATGTCACTGAAGAGTCTGCATCTCAGTAATTTGTGTATTATTTATTTTGGTTCTGTTCTTCTTCCCTAGATGAAAACATCCATTAAGAAAGGAAACAACCTCCTAAAATTTCCAAATCGCCTATAGCCAACTCCATCCACATGTACACATCTCCCTCAGAAAAAAAATAAAAGGATGAAAGATTTCTTCTGGTTTTGCTAGTGTCAATGATAAACCCAGAACTCCAGGGAACCAATATCATACACATGACTGCAGATAAAATTGAGAAATCAGCCCCCACTGTGTCTTTATTTCTAGTAAACATGTTTTTCTCGGCTGAAGAACTCTATTTTCATCCCATTTTCATTTGTATTGCTAAGCAACACCCTGTACCTCCAATTTTATTTCTGGTTCTGCATTTATTGTCACAGACACCTACAAAGTTACATCCCCCATACTGGAGTATTTTTAGGTTGCATTTGTGAGCAGTCATGTGTGCTACCAAGTACCTTGAGTCACAATAACGATGCTCTCTGCACTCGTGCAGAAGTTATATTCATCGGCAAACACATTATAAACTTTCTCACCAATTTTATGACTTCAGAACAACTCCAAGAAGCTACCTCTGGTGATCTCACAAAAGAGGACATGGCTCACCTAAGACTACACACTGTGATGACTTAAAGCGAAGGCAAAAACTCAGGGCCAAGGCCATCCCAGGTTTCCCGCCCCTCATATAACTTTGAGGCCCCATCATATGCCAAAGTGGCCAGTTCACTTATCTAAAAGTGCAGAGATTTTGCTTGATCATTTCTATGTATCTAACTTTTCACATCCCATGAAGAATTCTATTGCTTCTCAGTGCTTCACTGCCCTCTTCCACTGACTATTTGAAAATGCATGCAAATGGAAATTTGGTGTATATTTTATAAAAACTGATGAGTATAAAGATGAAGCCAGGGAGTTGACTATAATAAGAATTCTTGCAAAAAAAAAAAGAGTAGAGAGTTAAAAAGAGGGCGTTCTTGACTCAGTTTTCATTTGACCCTTTATCCCCATCTTCCTAGGTGTCTTAGGATCAGTGAATACCTAAGACTATTTAGAAGCTGTTGCCCACCAAGGATCAATAGTATACTATCAGAGCCTCAGAGAATCAATTATAGGATATTAAAGTCAAAGAGACAGTAGAGATCAGGAAATCATGAAAAATAACCAAAGGAATATTTCACAGGAGAACAGCAGTTGGTGATTCAGGATATGGATGTGAGTGAGGAATCTGGCCTGGAGGCCACACTGAAAGACCACTTCCTAAGTGACCAGAAGAACTACATGTCAGCCTCTGGTTAGAGTCAGTAAAAGGAACTAGAAAGAACAGCAAATGGCTGAAATATCCCCAACTGTAGCTTCCCTAGTTTGTATATAGGTGGTTTATTTATATCTTGTCTTACTCCCGCCCAGAAGGAGGATTTAAAGCAGTTTACAAAGACTCACACAATATAGCAAGTTTAAATAAACTTTTAAGAGGAAAAACAGTAAGGCAGAGGAAATGTAAATGTAGGAGGCAAATCATTTAAACTCATTCTCCAGCACTGCAGAGAAACATATCTATTTTAAACAATTGAACTTCGTTGATGTAGGGAAGCACAGTGCCTGGCACATAAATACTCATAAGTTACAGTAATTACTGTTTGTGTTATTGATGGTGTTATTTGTTATTATTAGCCCAATGTTAGTTTTCTTCCCTAATTGACTCCCCCCAAAAAGGCCAAACTCCTCATGATGGAAAACTCCTTTCCTTGTCCTGTCCTAAGCATTCCCTCCCTTTCCACTTCCTTTATGTCCTTAAATGTCCTAACTTCCTAAAATAAATAAAACAGAATGAGCCTTCAGGGCCTTGGAGCCAGAATCCACACTGTAGGCAATATAACCAGCTCTTGGCAAAGCTGTGAAATTGGCCACATTTCTCATTCTTTTTTTCTGGCTTCTCTTTTCTGACTATTTTTTCCTGGCGTTGTGTAGCCACCAGTATAAATTACATCCCTCACTTTGAAGAATAAATACGTCATATTAATGTAAAGCTCAGTGAGGGCTACATTTTCCAATGGAACAAAGCTTTAAAATAAAGGCATTAAGTTCTTACAGTGAAAATCCAGTTGTCCATGGGTGAAGGGCTATAGGAGTTCTGGTTTTGGTTTCATCAGAGAGAGATATGGAAAAGAAGTTGTAAATCATTTCTCATTGGTTATAGCACACAGGCAGAGTACCAGTTGAAAAGTAATCCTTAAGTAACAATGTCAAAAAGGTATTTTGATTCTCATAATTTTAAAACATGAAAAATTTAAATCTGTGGGGAGAGGGGCAACTACTGTAGCAGTTTAGAACCAGTCACCACGAGATATGCTCTGTGGTATGCTGGTTGTTTCAAGTTAAAGGCAACAAAGACCCTGAGGGCTCAAGAGAAAATTCTGTCCCCACTCAACTACACAGAGTTTGAATTAGAGGCTATGCCAATAATAAGAGATTGTCAGAAATGCTTTTTGAGCTATCTATAGGGTAGGGAAAACTTGCAATTACTGAACATCTGCTCTGCTTATTGTTCTGATACAACCTTCCTCCCCCCTGAAACCCCAAAGAGATCCTTAGCTCACAATGTTATATATACTTCATTTTCTCTTTTGTCTTTGAATCTTTCACATATGTGGTATCTCTCTCTCATGTACGAGGTCTGTCCAGAAAAAGTCTAGCCATTGTTAATATAGCAAGAATGGTTACTGCAACATCAGTATAACCTGGCAGTAAAGGAGGGTGGACTGGAATGTGCATGTATGAACAATGACGACTTCGGTGTATTAGTCAGTGGGGCCAGTAGACAGACGCTACTGAGTGAGCATGTGTACTGTACAGCCATTGCATTCAAAATGACTGAGAGCAATAAATCTCCACCAAATTTTGCATTAAGCTTGAACATTACTCTGCAGAAACTATTCAGATGATTCAAAAGGCTACAGCTGTGGGCAACCAGTGACTGGCAGCTTCATCACAACAATGCGTCCACTCACGTATCACATCTCATGCAGAGTTTTTTGGTGAAACATCAAATCATCCAGGTGAGTCAGCCCCCCTATAGCCCAGATTTGGCACCCGGTGACTTCTGGCTTTTCCCAAAACTAAAGTCACCTCTGAAAAGGAAGAGATTTCAGACTGTCTATGAGATTCAGGAAAATGGGACGGAGCAGCTGATGGCAACTAGGAGAACTATGTGAGATCCCAAGGTGCCTACTTTGAAGGGGACTGAGGCAACATTGTCCTGTGTACATTGTTTCTTATATCTTGTATCTCCTTCAACAAATGTCTCTGTTTTTCATATTACATGACTGGATACCTTCTGGACAGAACTCATATGTTGCATTCCCACATATATGTATATAATTAAATTTGGTTATTTTCTTTTGTTAATTGGCCTCGAATTTATTTGATTATTAGACCAACCTGAAGAGCCATGAGGGTAGAGGAAAGTTTCGTCTTCCCCCATACTATCTACTTAATATACAGCAAACATTTTTTTTTAATGTTTTGTTCATCTCAGTCATTCTCAGTCTCCTTTGATGATAAGGCTTCCCCCAAAATTCCCTAACTCAATCCAAATAAAAAATGTTCCTAAAATGTTGATTCCTGATCCCTTTCACTTTCTGGGACTCTTCCTCTTGCTTGAAATATCTTGCTTTAGGCCAAGTTTCTGACCCTCTCCAGCCACAGGCATGATTAACATAACAAAAGGCCAGTAACATCCCTTAAACAGTGACACTTCCTTTACAAGGGTAGAAAGGAAGAAAGAGAATACTTGGCCCTGCTCTGAAGGTAAAAAACGAATATTGCTGCTGAAGAAAGAAAAAGGAAGACACCTAGAACAGGACCTCTCAAAACTAGGACCACCTGAGATGTTCCACTGACAGGAAAGAAGAAATGCTAATATTACTAAGGCCTCATTTTCATAAATAAATGGCAAGTAATAACAGGGAGTTGGAAGGGAAAAGCAGTCAGCTGTCTGCGGAAGAGCATGCTTAAGCATAAGCCACACTTAAGCCCATTTTATCTCATATATTGTACAGCCCAGCACATCTCTAGGAGAAAAAACATCTTAAGGTCAGCATTGAGCTGTTATGTATGCTTAAAAGATTATCTCTGCACATTCTGGAAGTATTTATTCCAGGTTGTATTGCCAAAGACAACTTGGGTAACAATGCTAGCATCTTGCCATATGGAGTCTTTGGTGCCCAGTGCCCTCCTCATCCAGACGCCCCCTGTAGTTGTGCACGTGTAGTTTACTCCCACAGCCACCATGGAGAAGTAGGAGAGCCCACAGTCTAGTGCTTATGTTAGATGTGGAAATAAAGACCCCATCTTTATTTATTAGACAAGGACACCTTTCAGAGTTACCTCCTACTGTCAAAGGCAAGAAATCTGTTCTGAGCATATTAGGGACTACTTTACATTGGTATAATGCACAGCTGTATCTCACTGTCTAGACTTACCTGCCTGAAAATTTTACCAAAAAAAGTGGTATTTACTTGCTATGGCATTTAGCCATAGGTATTCATAAATTTTCACTTTCTTTTTCCCCCCATTTCTTTTACTTTCTCAGGTTATCCTTTGGATTTCCACAGGCCACATAAAGGAAAAAAATAACCTGTGTTGTAGCAAAAACAACTCCTTGCTAACTTTACCCAAATATATTGCGACATTAAACTACAGGAAATAAATCCAGTGGCCACTAACACTGAAACTAGAGAACCTCCAGGATATATCTCAATGTCTCTGTAGTTTGGCAGCTATTTCTACCCATAAAGTCGTGTCAAGATCACTCAGTGTTGGTTTTTATTTCCAGTTATTATAGAAAAGGATAACAAAGAACCTCACTCCTGTGATAACAAAATAAACCCAGAAAAAATAAAATTTTATTTTTGTATAGGGCAACAAAGAGCAGTGAGATCAATAAAATAATGAAGAACCAAATTATAGAGAGAAAAGATACCTTCATAACTGAGCAGAGACCTGTAGCAGCTTCCATACCTGTCTGGGTAGGAGCAATTGGAGAGCAGGCCTGCTGTGGCCTGGGAGACATTGGAGAGATAAATACAGCATTGGATGGCAGTATGGATTGGAATCTGAAAAAGCCCAAAGTGTGAAAACAAATAGTTTACCCAGTAACTCTGCATCCAAGAAGCAATGGTGGATGAAGAGCTATGAAGCAGAAACTGGAATCCTATACATCCTCATAGAGCTTCAGTTGTAGCACCCTTTCAGATTGGAATATAAAGATGGAAAAAAATTATACCTAATATTACAGCCCAAACCCTTCCTAGATGAACTACTGGCCAAATCAAAGAAGCGGTGGTGGTACAGGAAGCTCTGATTTTGGTTAAAAAGATAAGTTCAATGTAGTTCAAGTTGCTACCTCCCCAGTTCAACCAGATAATAGGAGCATCAAAATGACTAGTCCTTTACCCTTCACACTTTATGGAGTAAAGGGCATCATTCTCCGGAAATAAAACCAAAACACTATAATTCAGTCTCCACTGTTATCTAACTGAATATTATGTATAATATAAAAAGTGGAGACATGGAGAGAAATAGATAAATGTGACCCATAATTATAGAAAAACACAATGAGTAAAAACCACAATGACCCAGTCATTGGAATTAGGAGCCAAGGGCTTTAAATCAACTATCATAAAAATGTTAAAGAATTTATATGAAAAGATAAATATAACACATGAAAAGAGGGTATTTCAGAAGAGAAATATAAACTGAAAAAATGGAAATTCTAGAGTTTAAAAATATAGAGTATCTGAAATAAAACACTCATTGGAAAACTTAGGTTGAACACTGCATGTATAATGTTAATAGCCAAAAGTTAATCCGAACCCAATAGTCATGCCCCCCTTTCATATGACTTTGCTATTCTACTCATTCAGAGGTAGAGAGTATTTCCTTACCTATTAAATATAAATTGGCTTTGCAACTCTCTTTGACTAATATATATATATATATATATATATATATTGCATCGGCAGCAATGTTAGCATTTCTTCTAAGGCTAGGTCTAAGTAGACATTGAACCTCTTAGCATGCTACCTTGAGACTGCCGTTCCATGAAGAAGTCTGGGATTAAACACCATGTGGAGAGATGAACCCTCTCAGCTCTCTCTGCTGAATGCAGCTGCACGTGTGAACTTAGGTTCACCTCGTAAAGGACTATTCTGTAAATGCATATACCTGTGACAAATAATAACTTGCTATTCTTTTAAGCCACCAAGTTTTGTGGTGATTTGTAACAACAATAGATAACACACAGCAGGAGAAAGGATCAGTTGATTTGACTATAGGCCAATAGAAGTTACCCAAATTGAAGCAAAAGGATAAAATGATTGATGGAGAATAAACAAGGCTCATAAGCCCAAAGCTAATTAAGTACAAAGAAAACTACACCTGGAAATAATATAGTCAAATAGCTGAAAAATAAACTCTCAAAAATACTCACAGGATAAAAAAGTACATTACACAGAGAGATAGAGAGACACTATTATTGAGAACAAAAGTTACCTTTTCATCAGACATGATGGGGGCCAGAAAGCAATGGAAGCATAATAAATGGAAAAACATTCCAAATAAAAATATGTATATACATATATGCACATACATACACATATGTATGTGTATGTAGTCTATGTATCAGCACACAGTTTCTTTTAAATGTTAAGCTTATTGAGGCATAACTCTTACATGCAATAAAATTCACTAGTTCATCCTTTTTAGGTATAGAATGATGACTGACAAGCATATATACTTGTGTAACCAATTCCCTCTTTCCCCTCTGTAGTCATTTACTACTCCCACCCCCACCCCAGCTCTGATCTGATTTCCAGAATGTCCTGTAAATGGAATCTTATAATATGTAATCTTTTGTTTTCAGGTTCCTTTTTAGCATAACACATATGATATTCATACATGTTGTGGCAGATATCACTAATTATTATTGACTAGTATTTCATTAAATGGATGAGCCACAATTTACTTACTCATTCACTCACCAGCTGATGAGAATTTAGATTGCACCTGGCTGGCGTAGCTCAGTGGGTTGAGCTCGGGCTGCGAACCAAAGCATTGCAGGTTCGATTCCCAGTCAGGGCACATGCCTGGGTTGTAGGCCACAGCCTCCAGTAAGCACACATTGATGTTCCTCTCTCTCTGTCTGTCTCCCACCCTTCCCTCTCTAAAAATAAATAAATACATAAAATCTTTTTTTAAAAAAAAGAATTTAGATTGCTTCTAGTTTTGTTAATTATGGATCAGACTGCTATAAACATTTGCCTACCAAGTCCTTCTGGTGACACGTTTTCATTTATCTTGAATAAATATCCAGGAATAAAATTGTTGGATTATGTAAGTGCATGTTTGATGTTATGAGACACTGCCAAACTGTTTTACAAAGTGACTGTGCTATTTTGAATTCCCATCAGCATAATCCAAAAGCTCTGAGACTTCCAGTTGTTCCATATCATCTTGGCACTTGGCATTTTAACTATTATAATAGATATGTAGTGGCATCTCATTATGGTTTTATTGATAATTTGCGAGACCCTGATGACTGCTGATGTTAGGCATCCTTTAATTTGTCATCCATATCTCTCTTCTGAACTGTCTGTTAAGATTATTTTGTGATTTTTATGGGGGTTTCTGTTTTTTTTATTCAATTGTGTGGATTCTATACATATCCTAGATAGATCTCCTTGGGTCAAATACATGTTTTGTGAAATTTTTCTTGAGTTTGTGTTTTTAATCCAGCACCTTCCAAGGAACACAATGTTTAATTTTGATGGACTCTAATTCATACTATTTTTGTTTGTGGCTTAACCTTTATGCTTTCTAAGAAATCTTTGCCTAATTCAAGACCACAAAGATTTTTCTTCTATGCTTTCAGTGTTTTGTAGTTTTAGGTTTTACATTTAGAGCTATAATACATTTAATGTTAATTATTGTACATGAGATATGGGTCAAGTTTAATTTTTTACATATAGATGTCCAAATTTTCTAGCACCATTTTTAAAAAGGACTATCCTTTTGCTATTAAGTTACCTTGTCATCTTTGTCAGATAAAAAAATATTAATTGATTATGTTTGTGTGGTTCTTATTTTCTGAATTTTATATTCTGTTCCAACAATCCGTATGTCTAGCTTTTCACTAACACCACACTATCTTGACTTCTGCCAAAATAAATACACCAAATGGCAGGTATAAACCACATTGAGCCTAATATATGACAATAAGCACTAAGGATAATAAGTTGGAACAAATAGAATTATACTTTTACAAAGTTTTCACATTGTGAACTATTTGAAGGCAGATTAAGTTCATGGAGTACATTGTATTCTTTAGAACCACCACTTAGAGATATAACTAAAAACAAAAAAAAATATTAAAGATAGAAATGGAATACTAAAAAAACTTAAATTTCTCTAAAAATGGAAGAAAAGAGGGATCTTTCTCACTTGCTATAGACCTGAAATTCCAATTTCCTACTATATATCAAAAGATGCTCTGCATATCCAGAATATTTATCAACATTGTCAAGTATTTAATGAATATCTACTGTATTATAGACATTGCATAAGGCACTAGGTAAATAGTGATGAATAAAACAGGCATGAACATCACCCTCATGGAGTTCAGAATCCAATGGGAAGACAAACATTGAGAACACCCACAAATAAATATAACTTCAAATTCTGATAAATGCAATTCTAAATCAAACAATAGGATGCTATGAGATATAAAGAAAAAAAGTAGTAGACAGACAATATCAGAGTTCAGATCACCAGAAAGGCCAGTTTTCTCCTCCTAGGTCTGTGGGAGAATTTTACTTCCCTATTCCTTAAAAGTGCATGTGCCAGTGCTTTGGCCAATGAAATACAGGCAGAAAGGATGCATCATTTCTAAACAGGAGCATTTGTCTTTTTTATGGTTGTTCAAGTACAATTGTCTCCATTTCCCCCACCACCACTTTTCCCTGCCCTACCCACTCCCACTTCCCACCCTCAATCCTACCCCCTTTGGCTTTGTCTATGTGTCCTTTATACAAGTTCCTTGATGATCCTTCCCCTTCTTTCCCCCATTATCCCTCTCCCACCTCCCCTCTGGTTACTGTCAGTTTGTTCTTTATTTCAATGTCTCTGGTTATATTTTGCTTGCTTGTTTGTTTTGTAGATTAGGTTCGACTTATAGGTGAGATCATATAGTATTTGTCTTTCACCACCTGGCTTTTTTCACTTAGCATAATGCTCTCTGGTTCCACCCATGCTGTTGCAAAGGGTAGGAGCTCCATACCTAAGCAGGAGCATTTAAAAACCAGTTCACTAGCCCTCCATGTGCTCTTCCCTGCCTCAGCAACAAGTGACCTCATGTTGAAATTGGAGCATCAGTCAATGGTGAAGCCTCTTTCAAATCAGTTTCTGAGTAATAGATAAGAAGAGGTTCCTTGCCAACTCACATTGGACATAATATAAAAAATAATAATTCTTTGTTCTAAGTTACTGACATTTCAGTAATGTTAAAATAACATAATCTAGTCTAATCTAACTGATAGAGTAATTATAGAAGGGAAGTGTACAAGGTCAGGTTAGTGTACATTTTATAGACTGCATTAAGACTTTTGACTGTGAGAATTATGAAAAGTTATGTGTTGTTCTGATAGAAATGGGCATACCTCAGCACTTGACTATCCTGATATACAACCTGTATTGTGAAAAGAAAGCCACTGTCACAACACAATACAAAGAAACAGAATGGTTTCCTATAGGCAAAGGTGTCAGACAAGGATGCACTTAATCTCCCTATTTAATTTGTATGCAAAACACATCACATGAAAAACTAGGCTAGACTCAGAGGAAGGAGGATTAAAAATTAGTGGAAGAATTATCAATAACTTAAGATATGTAGATAAAGCCACCTTACTGGCAGAAATTAGCACTGATTTGAAACAACTTCTGATGAAAGTAAAAGAAGAAAATGCCAAAGTAGGACTGAATTTGAACATCAAGAAGACAAAAATCATGATTACAGAAGAAATATACAACTTTAACAGAAACAATGAAGACATCAAAATTGTTAAAGATTTTACTTCCCTTAGTTCAGTCATCAATTCAAATGGAGATGGCAGCCAAGAAATCAAGAGAAGGGCAGCAATAGAAGGATTAGAAAAGATCACCAAGAGCAAAGATGTGTCATTAGAGACCCAGGCTAAGATCACACACACCCTCATATTCCCGGTTACTACATATAGATGCAAAAGTTGAACAGTGAAGAAAGCTGATAGGAAAAAAATCAATTCATTTCAAACAGGATGTTGGGTCCTCACTGGTGGCTCAGTTGGTTGGAGCATTGTTCTGTATACCGAAAGGCTATGGGTTCAATTCACTGTCAGGACACATACTTGGATTGCAGTTTCGATCCTGGTTGGGGCACATACAGGAGGCAACCAATCAATGTTTGTCTCACATATTTCTCTCTCTCTCTCTCTCTCTCTCTCTCTCTCTCTCTCTCTCTCTCTCTCTCACACACACACACACACACACACACACACACATACCTCTCTCCCCCCTTTCCTCTTTCTCTAAAATCAATAAACATATCTTAGTCCTGGCTGGTGTAGCTCAGTGGATTGAGCACGGGCTGTGAACCAGCCATCGCAGGTTCGATTCCCAGTCAGGGCACATGCCTAGGTTGCAGGCCATGTCCCCCGGCAACCGCACACTGATGTCTCTCTCTCTCTCTCTCTCTCTCTCTCTCTCTCTCTCTCTCTCTCTCTCTTCCTCCCTTCCCTCTCTAAAAATAATAAATAAAATCTTTTAAAAAAATAAATAAACATATCCTTGGGTGAGGGTTAAAAAAGAAATATGGTGTTGGCAGAAAACTCCATGGACACACTGGACCACCAGAAAGATAAACAAGTGGTTCACAGAGCAAATTAAGCCTGAAACATCTGGACTAGACCCATAGGCAAAAAAAAAAGAGGGGAAAAAAGACAAATCTGAAGCTGTTCTATTTGGGGCACATCATGAGAAGGCAGGGTTCTTTGGATCAGAGAATAATGCTGGGGAAAACAGGAAGCAGGAAGAGACAAGTTCAAACATGAAACTGACTCCATAAAAGAAGCCATAGGCACGACTCTACAGAAACTAAGCAGGGCTGTTGAGGACAGGACATTGTGAACATCCCTTTCATAGAGTTGCCAAGGGTCATAGTCAAAAAAAATGGCACATTAGACACACACAGAGGTGCAGAGAGTATTCCCAGCAAAGGGAATAGCAAATCCAAAAGCTTTGAAGCAATAAAGATATTGATTCATTTGCAGAATGGAAAGAACACCAGGAGTGTATGGCAGAGTGAGCAATGGGGGGAAGTACTGAGGAATGAAAGTGAAGTGTTCAGGACAAGGGCCAGATTATTCAGGGTCTTAGAGACAATGTTCAATATTTTGGATTATCTTCTAAATGCAGTAAACCTCAGTGCCCTTGAGGTGTTTACATAATGCAGAGATGTTTACATTTCAATTCCTCTGGACAGTATGGAGAGAATGGGTTGGAACTCGGGGAGAAAGAGTGGAAGCCACAAGAGTCACCTGGAGACCATTTTAGTAGTCAGCAGGATGTGCCACGGCTTGCAGATGTAGTCACAGTGAACACAGAAAACAGGGATGATTTGAGAGTTAGAACTGATGAATGAGATAATAATAGAATATGAAGAGGAAGAAGGATGAAAAGCAGAGAATCCAAAGTAATTGTCAAATGACTGGCTCCAATGTGTCAATAAGGAAAAGGAGATTGGAAATTTCAAATCTCTAAGAAAAGAACTCAACATTTTTCATAAAGCATGGCAAAAGTAATTTCTGACTTTAGCAAAGGCAGCTGGGTAAAGTGTTGAGAGTACAGTCCAGACTGGACTGACTTGAAGAGTGACTGAAAATGGAAAATGAGGATGATAATAGACAACTCTCATTAGAGAGGCTAAGGCATAAAGCACAGACACAAAGAACAATTGCTGGGAGGTGATATGGTTTCAAGGGAAGGCTTTTGTTGCTTTTTATTTCTTAATGAGAAACACAAGAACATCTTCAACTGTCAATGAGACATATCCTGAACAATGGAACTCCCTTTTATACCCCAAGCAATATCTCCACATAATCACACACCTAATCAGTTGCCAAATTATGTTTTCCACCCTTAAGTATCTCTTGAATCCACTCTCTTCTCTCCATTTTATTGTCTCTGCATTAATTAAAACTTTTATGTCTCTTGACAGAGCTTCTATTATAACATCTAACCAGAAGTTACCAAACTGCAAGGTTAAGGGTATACACCTGTCCAGAAAAATTCCAGCCATTGTTAATGTAATGAGAATGGTTGATGGCATCCGTGTAATCTTGGCAGCCAAGAAGAGTAGACTGGCATGTGTATGCATGAACAATGACAACTTTACTGTACTAGTAGGAGATGGGCGGCAGCCACAATCACGTGAGCATATGTACTGTGTGTCTGTCACATTCAAAATGACTGAGCAAGAAGAGCAATAAATCTGCATCAGATTTTGTGTTAAACTTGAATATTGCTCCATGGAAAGTATTTGGATGACTCAGATGGCTTTCAGGGACAATGCAAAGAGTGAAGAGCAAATGAAAGCGTGACACAAATGTATCAAAGGTGGTCAAGAATCTGTTAAAGGAATCCATGTTCTGGAAGGCCTGCAACAAGCGGAACACCTGATAATGCTGAACGTGTATGGGCTGCAGTCAACAAAGATCAGCAACTGACATTGCACCCAATCTTTGTACATGCTGGTCTTGCTTTTGCTCGTGACTCCATGCTTTTCTACATGCTGATCTCTCTGCCTGGCCTGCCCTCTCTACTAACCCATCCACTCATACTCCTCCTTTGTCTAATGTTTACTCATCCTCCCAAAAAAAATCATAATATCATCTCCTCTTGGAAACTTTGCCAGATTCCATTTGTTCTAATTAGCTTGTCCACATTCTCCCATACTACTCTGTTCGTACTCCTTTAAACACTTACCAAAAATAAGTGTTCCTTCTACCAGATCTTCTTTAGGAAAAAATCATTATATCTATATAAACAAGCTCTAACCCATCTAGCATATGTTAGGAGTTTCATAAATATTTAAGTGTATGAATGAGTAAGCCAGTGAATTAATGGTCTGAAGAAAAGTCCAGGCTCTTTAGAATGCTATTCAAGGCTCTTCACACTGGACACCCTCCCCCAGCTGCACTTCTAGCTCAGCTTTTGCTGTCTCACAAACGTGCCCTGTGCTATACCCAAATGCATGTGCCAGAGAGGGATTCCGTAAACTGACATGACAATGACAGCAGGGGTGGAGGTAGGGCAGAAGACAGAGGTAACAGAGGTGAGGTCTTCAAGGAACTGAGAAGGCAGAACAAGGATGGGTCATCCCTGTGGATATTAATATTCAAAAATTATAACAGAAGTAGTAGTAAGTAAGAGACCATCATTCAGGTGCTGAAGTCATTAAAATACAAGGGAAAGTTACAGTCATCAATTACTACAAGGAGTGGTGGGCAATAAGATGCTTCAAAGCCCTGAGAAGGGGGAAGAGTAGGGGATAGATGAACTGCGGGTGGAAAACAACAATAATGAAAAAACAAAACACCCACCTCACTTCCAAGTCCAAGAATATGTGAGGCGTGACAGGAAATAAAAAGGAAGCCACTACTGAGGGCAACACATCACCATATAATGCTTCTGCTAATAACCCTTGTAGCAGCACAGTTTATATATAACTAATCATTAAGAGCAATTCATTCCAAGAAGGATTATTCAGCTGCTATATGATGAGTGAAGGTGTTATAGAATTAATGCCCGGAATAGATGAAGTGGGTAGAAATAACACCTAAAAAGGTGTTTTCCACCTCACAAAAAGGCGACTATGCTATCATGACATATTCATTTTGTCTTCACCTGTCTTCAGAATCACACCAAGACCAAAGTCTCCTTTTAACAAATCTCAGAACTAAGCCCTTTGATTCCATCTTCTGCCAATAAAATCACTGGAACCAAATTTTAGAGTGCATGTTTCTGCCCATGTACAAAGATGGCTTACTATCTGATGATGAACCCCCTTTCATGCATTTTGGACAACTGTACAGGTTCCAAACTGGAAGCAGTAGGAGTTTCAAGCATCATCGTTACATAAATCACAGGCTGCAATGGTAATATTTTAACATAGTTTATTCTCTTAAGAGCTTAAAATGCTGAGCCACAGAAATAGCTTAATTAGTCTCAGCTTTCCTCCAAGGTGTGAGGGATGCTTTCTCAAGTGTTGCTCAGTTAAGAGTTGAGGTTCAGAGAAGTCGTGACCTACCTTCCAACCTCCTGCTTCCTCTGAGGAGGCGGCTAAAGAATCAGCCAACTGATCTCAATAGAACTCTGCTACAGAAGGTTCTGCATGAAAACCTCACTGAGCTCTGTTCTTTGCCAGTAAGTTTCTGTGTGATAAGTTGTTTGCCAGTAATAAATATAATTATGCAGATCCATCCTATCTCTTCTAATCTCACATGATACACACACACATACACTTTTTAGAAAAACAACAGATTATCAGGTACAAGGGTGATGAAAGACCTCACATAAGGCAAAGATGTGCCATCCACACAGGTAATGAAACTCTGACTATGACGTAAAAGCATTATTAACAGTTAATACCTAGTGAGAATTTCTACAAGATGCTGCTCTAAGTGCTTTGCATAATTGATTCTCATAAGCCTTACAGCAATCATGAGGTAGGTATGACTATTACTGCCACCTTACAGGTAAAGAAAGTGAGACACAGGGAGGGAAGCTATTTGCCCAAAGGTTTTTACAGCTAGTTCAGAGGTAGAGTCAGGATTTGAACCTAGTCATTCTAGCTCCAGAGTCTAAAATTTTAGCCTGGATGCTATGCAACCTAAAACACACACACAACAGTCTCACCAATTATATTTTTCTAGCATAAATCTTTTTCTCATAACATCCAGGAGGTGGGACCACTTCCCAGAACAGAGGTAGGAAACCCTTTGCTATAAATCAGAATGATACTCTAGCTTAATTTTACCCCAAAGTACTACATGACCTGGAAGCAGCTGCAACTCAGAGAATAAATTTGTTCTCAGCAAAAATTATCCTCTAGTACAGTGGTTCTGAAAGTTTAATGGTCATGACATTTGCTTGTCCAGCTTATTAAAAATGCATTTTCAGAGGACCCAGCTCCCAGAATGTGATGCGCTAGATCTGGGATAAGGTCCAGCACTCCGTGGCATTAACCAGCCAGCTCCAGGACAACCTAGTGGAGATGACTCCCACACCACACTGCGTCACTGTCTCCCAGGAAGAGACAATTCTAGTAATTCTAGTTATGAATGCGGGAGGGGAGGGTTTACATTGGTTCTTGGGTGAAATAAGACAAAAATAAGAACTTTAATATATTTTAAAAGTTAAAAACAACTGAAGCCATTGCTAGTAAAATGGTAATAAAATATATGAGAAAGAGCATGTTCCTGGGAAATAGATAAACGTGTGCGCCCAGACTTCCTGCTTTACCAGTCATGTAGTTTGAGAACCTGGGCCTCCATTGTCTCATTCATGAACTAGAGGTGATATTGTATGCAATCCTGGGGCATGGTGAAACCATTCATATTTATTCCCACCACAGGCACCCAAGGCTGAAGGCAGAGCAGCCACCTGGCCACTCCGAAGTGAGGAGAACAGTAGAAGCGGCTTGGGTCTGACGGCTTCGTGGAACGTCACTCCTGCTCTGATTGCCCATCTTAAGGTTGTGCCAAGTACATAAAAGTCCACATTTCAGCCATAGGTTTTTAAATTTCTGGGACTCCCCACTGAATGTAGTTATTATCTGATACAATAGAATTGTATGTGATTTTATTTCTTATGCTTTATATTTTTCTGAACTTAAAAAAGAAAGAAGCTGTGCATGGAAAGAATACCTCATCTGTTTCCAGCACCAGAAAAATCTGTATTACTAATTCATAATACAAGATCTTGCCTGTGGGTTCCCAATACTAATTTTGTTCCTTGTGACTCATAGAAAATGAAAACAGTTTTAAAAGATTAAAGAAAAATGCCTAGTATGTTTTCTTAGAGCAGTATATTGTATGTTTACTTCATGTTTCTATGAAATTCTGTTAATAGGGTACCAAGCATGATTTGTGAACACACACAGAAAGCAGTCACCACGATAAAGCAGTATGAATTCGTTAAGAACAAACCCTGTCAAATGAATGACTTGACCTAAAACCCAGGTTAGTGACACTGATCGACAGTAGACATGTTACAGACATCCTCCGTGGGTTAGATGGAGAAATGTGGACTGGCAGAAAACAAGATCAGAGAGGGCCAGTTAATGCAAAGATGGTAAGGAAATCCAATAGTGTAGTATTTTATCAACATCCTGAGAAAAGGTACAAAAGGTAGGATGAAAAGTATGTTTATTAACTCTGTAGATAAGCTAAGAGGAATAGTTAGTTTGTTACAGAAAAAATTCGAGTTCTAATAATCTCCCAAAGATCGTTAACAGATAAGAACCTGGATTTTATGACCAAGAGAATAAAATATCCAAGAATGTTCAGTGAAGTCAAGCTTGATAGTAGTTGATACAAAAAAAAAAAAAAATGGACCAACTCCATAACTCCATGTGTTAAATAGCTTAAAAAAAGCTAACACAACCTAGGCTTAACAAAAGTATAATTTTCTAATGGAGCTATATTGTCTTGCTGGATAACTTTAATAAAGGTATAGTGTATTCATAAGCAGGTGAGCCACCTCCGGGGTGATGTGCGCAGTTTTGTGTGCTAGATCTGAGGTTTGTATCATCTAAATCCTACCTGAAAATTCAAGCCCTGTGCAGACTCTGCAACCAGTACTATCCACTAGGTAGCCCTCCTTTCATTCTCCCTGGATAGGTAATGCAACAGTTTCAATGCACCCTCACCATAGGCACCTGGTCACTGTCTTCTGCACAAATTCATCCCAAACTCTAAGCCAGCACATCCCTCTGTTATGGTCTAAAATATCAAGAACCATTTCTTTAACAAGGATCTCTCTTATCTTCCTGACTAAGATGTTTCTTACTGATTTACCCATGTTCACCCAATTCTATTGATTTAATACACCCTATTAATAGCATTTCCAGATCAAATAAAAACAGAATGTCAGGTTAAATATGCCTTTCAGATAAACAATAATATTTAAATATAAATATACCCCATGCAATATCTGAAACATACCTACCTACTAAAAAAATAGCCCACTTACAGAAAAAAATACAATACAAATAATTGTGTCTTTTTATAAGTCTAAACGGTCTACAAGACACAACCAAATAAATGCCCTTTGTCTATCATAGTATATTTCACTTTTAATCAATACTACAAAGATTCTATATTGTCTCTAAGATAAAGCTCTGTTCCTTAACATGTTATACATAGCCTATCCTGATTTGACCCCAACTTCATTCCCCAATGTCATCTCTTACACAACCACGTTCTCTTCTTAGATTGCATGTGGCCTTCTAACTAGATGCGCCATACACTGCTCCCCTAGCCTGCAATTTCCCGGGGCTAACTCCCACCTAGTCCAAGATTTAGCCTTCCTACCAATTCTCTTCCTCATCCACAAATCACAGTCCTCAAATTAATTCTACCAAATCCCATGTCACCAAAATCTGTTCACAGTCAGAACATTAGGACAAATCCTGCAGAGTTTTCTAAATATATTGCTCCTGTTTTTTTGCCCCCAAATTAAGCCATAATTATGTGTAAGGTCTACTACTGATAGAAATACAATTATATGAGGAAACAAGTATACTTTTCATTTTAAAGGTAGCTCGTAGCCACATTGAATTTGCACTGTTGGCCTCACATAAAAGGTTGCTCCCCTAGGACTATCATGAACTTACTCTTTCCTTCTTTCCCTTCCATGGCTGTGCACTTATAGGACCAAATTCTCCATAGGATGAGTGTCTTGGGTGAAAGCAGCAGTGAAAGGATGGATTGAAATTAAATTCTGTTCATTTCTCTCCCCAAATTGCATTAGTAAAAGAATTGCCAGGCTCTTCATCATAAAAGTTATTAGGTCACAGGGGCCAGCATGGACAGAATACAATTACAGCAGCGTAAAGCCCTCCTAAAATGAGGGATTAATGAAAGGAGCTGGGCCAGCCATCCATGAGCATTCATTCATCACTCAGTACTTCTCTAAAACCCCGAGAGGGGCATGTCATATCCCAGTCCCTCATATCCCCATTTCAACATCTCTGGAGTTTAAAGGTAAAAGTCTGGCCAGAGCTTTGCCTGGATGGGGATGGTAGAAAACAATTTTTTTGTGAGGCTTCGGGCTCTCTGTCCAGACTCTTAACCTCATCCTCTCCCCTCTTTTCTCCTTTAAATTCAAAGAAGAGATGCAGATTAGAACCTGGGCTTTGATCCTTCTATAGTATATATACATGATTATGCATAATAGCTAATAATCATAGGAGGGAAAGAGAACTTAAGTGAAAAAATAAGGGGGGACGAAAAGCAACCATTACCTAAAAGATAAATTATAAGTAAGGACACGAAATTATAACAAGTAAAAGGAGGAGGAAGACAAAAGGAGGACAAGAAGACAAATAATACAACTAAATAATCCAGTAATTAATAAATAAATAATACAATAATAAATTGTTGCTCATGTACTCACAATTGTAAACTTACTTCTGCCTATATATTATAATTAAAGAGGGTAAAAAACTTTAAGACAAATATATACCAACTGAAACAGAATTATTGAATCTTATAGATTATTTCAAATAGGAATGATAAATTTGCTTAAGATGATACAGATATATATTACATGAAGATTGTTAAAATGCCCATACTACCCAATAAGCTCTACAGATCCAATGCAATTCTTAACAAAATCCCAGTGACATTTCTACAGCAATAGAAAAAACAATCCTAAAATTCACACAGAACCACAGAAGACCCTGAATAGCCAAAGAAATCTTGAGAAAGAAAAACAAAGCTGGAGGCATCAGACTTTCTAATATCAAACAATATTACAAAGCCTATTGGTACTGGCAAAAAGACAAAACATATAAACCTGTGAAACAGAATAAGGATTTCACAACTAAACCCACAAATGTTGCTGGGAAAACTGGATTTCTACATGCAAAACCAAAATTGGGCTGCTGTCTTACACCACACATAAAAACTACTCAAAATGGATTAAAGATTTTAGATGTTATGTTAAAATCTATAAAACCCCTGGAAGAAAACATATGGGCAAAGCTTCATGACATTGGTCTGGGCAATGATTCTTCGATATGACACCTGGAGCTCAAAGAACAAAAAGCAAAAATAAACAAGTGGAACAAAAGAGCTCTGCACAGCAGGTGGGAGAGCCGGTGGGAAAGGCAACTTAGAAAAGAAAATATTTGCAAACTACACACAGGTACCTCAGAGACACTGCACTCTATGTTCCAGACGACAATGAAGTGGTACTGCAATAAAGAAAGTCACAATTATTCCAGGTGCTGGTGGAGAGTCTTGCCTTCACTTTGTAAAACACTAGCACCTGTGAAGCACTGTGAAGCACAGTAAGGTTAAGCACAGTAAAAGAAGGTATGCCTGTGTGTGATAAGGAGTTAATATCCAAAATGCAAGAAATTCTCACAACTCATTAGCAGAAAAAAAGAAAGAAAAGAACTCCCTTTTAAAAATGGACAAAGGAATGGACATTTCTTCAAAGACAACGTACAAATGGTGAACAAACACATGAAAAGATGCTTCACATCAGGGAATGCGACTCACCAATGTTCAAACTTAAAAAGGGCCTAACATGTTTTTCTAAATAAAGGCATCCCTGTAAATCACTAAGAAAAAAACTCCAGTGAAAACATAATCAAATGAAGTAATTACATACTGTTGACCTCAAAATTTTACTCATGAGCATTTATCACAAAGAAATTCTCACACAGGTTCATGAGGGGGCATGTTTAAATATGTTCATTGCAGTTCTTTGTGTGATAGCAATCCTATCAGAGATGGGATGTGCAATCCAGGCATCTCCTCCTGCCTACCCCCGGAGACAGAACACTAAATATATGATGCACCACAGGGTACCACAAAGGAGTTAGACTAGATCTACCCACAAACACAAAGATAGGTCAAAAAATGTTAAGGAATAAATATACTATGAAATATCATTTATATTTAAAATACAGAGATTATATAAAAATAAAATCTGATATTTGCTGCAAAATAATCCACATAGGGTGGGGGCAAGATGGAGAGTCAGGAAAGGAAAATAATCTGGGCCATAAGCTTATAATTATTGAAGTTGGTAATGAGTACAGAAAGTTTATTCTCATTTTCTCTCTGCTTCTGTGTACTTAAATTTTTATGTAAGAACTCTTAAATGCATTACACAAAATACAAATTTTATCCTTAAAATAAAGAATATATATAAATGCATCAGAACAGTTACCTGGGAAGTAGAAGGGAGGAGTAGGGAAGAGATATAAAAGGAAAACTAAAAAAGGCCTATGTGGGCCAATGGTAATATATGCATAATATCTCCTGTTCACTGATACATTACCATTAATTTTTTTAATTCAGAGAAGTTTCTAGGTCTGTGACAGTAAAAGGTAACTGTTGCCCATTAATTGGTTGTCGTTGCCTTCATTTGTCAAAGCAAACTAAGATGACACAATGCTCCTTAATTCAAAAATCAATCCAATACCATGACCCTCCTTAACAAGATTATTTTCCAAGTAACTTCTTTGGCATATATTTCACTATTGATTTACTATTACTATTTAATATTTACTTAATTCCAAGCAATTGCTTTATTTTTTTCCTTTCATTATGATTTTCAGACCTTAGTATTAAATGTTTTCCCTCTCTAACTCAACTTTCACATATTTTTTTTTAAATTTAATTGTTGGTCAAGTACAGTTTTCTACCTTTTACTCCCATCCCAGCCCATCTCCCCAGCCCTCCCCACGTCCCTCCCATTTTCACACCCCCCTTGTTTTTGTCCAACTTTCACACATTTTAAAACAATACACATAGCCAACTTGAACAACAATACTAAGATAAAGGAGTAGAAAAAACTATTACGAAGAAAAGTTGAATTTTTTATTTCACTTTGCATTAGTCTTACTATACTTTCTAATGCGTCTTTTAGTCTCAAGGCCATATATGTGCTACTCTGAGACGTAAACTGAACAGTGCATATAATCAGGCCCCACTGAATCCAAAACCAACCTCAGTATGGTATGCCAGAAGACTTTTTATCCACCTATTAACTGCAAATGGAAAAACAGATGCAGTCAGAATATAGCAATTATCTTGGTCCCCAAACAAATTTAAAATAAAAGCATAGGTACCAAAGGAGCGGAAGAGGTGGAGAGAATAAAATGTATAATAAATGATTCAAACTAGTAGTACTCAAATGCTAGCTTCTATCAGAATCAACTGGAGAGCCTGTTAAATCACAGATTGCTGGGGCCCACCTTCAGAGTTCTGATTTAATATCCCTGAGTAACACCCCAAGAAGCACTGTTGTAGCAAGTTCCCAGGTGCTGGTGATGATGGTGGTGGTCCAAATTATCCCTGCTCATGTCCAGGATCCAGTCCCTGACTGCTACAGCATGCTTCCCAGCATACTAAAATGGAGTTGTTTATCTTTCCTACCAAAAATGCATTTCATTTATATGCATATATATGAAGTCTTTAAATTGCATACCACATAGAAATCTCTAAGACATATGCCAGGGACCACACGTTTTTGGGCAAACTGCACGTTATTTAAATCATCATAACTACAGATCATAATGCACTTTAGGTGTTGTTTTTCAATAATTATAACATTTTTATTTACAAAAGCAATTAAACTAATTAAACAATTAAAGTTCCTAGCACTTTTTTAACGTATGGTACTGCGTAAAACATTTTCCTCTATGAAGAGGGACCAAACAAAATTTACTTAAGTATCTAGATTCTCTCCTTTTTTCCATGGGCGGCACAAACTCTGCAGGCTCTCCTAGGACATTTTTTCTTTCCACTCGCTGGAATACACGTAGGTTCATGCTGCTTCATATCACCTGACAACCTTTTGGGTGGATCTTTACGAGGTGCTCTCCTTGCACCCCCAGGGGAAGGGCTGGACAGATTTGTCTCTGGTTCTGGAGAACCTTCATTATTGTCACCCCTTACCAGTCTCTCGCCACTGATAGCAGAAACTGTTCTTCATTTCCTCTTGGCCTTTGTTGATAGTTTCTATTTCCTTTTTCATGTTGATATAGTTTGCAGTGAGCTCACTGTAGCTTCCCTGTAGTTTCTGGTAGCTCATTGTGAGCTCATTGAGCTTCCTGACAATCATTGCTTTGAACTCAGTTATCTGATAGTTGAATTGCCTCTATTTCATTTAGCATTCCTTCTGAGGCTTCCTCCTTTCCTTTCATTTTTGAATTGTTTCTTTGTCTTCCCATTGTTTGTGAGACTCTTCTGATAGCAGAAACTGTTTATACTTCATTTTTGCTTGTGGATGGAGGTGCGCGAAACCCGAGAAAACTCAGGAGCGGTCCTTAGGTTGTTAACGGGATTCATCAAGGTGATACTGAATACTCCACTTAAAGAAACTGGACTTCCAGTTTTCCACACCAATAGCACTCTTGTAAAGTTGAAGAACATTCCTAAAATCTACCAGACTTTCTGTTACAAGTGTGGCAAGCATCAACCTCAGAAAGCACTGGGTTGGCAAAAAAAATCCAATACATTTTCTCTGTATGGTGGCTCCAGTAGTGCTTAGTTATCTTTAACTTCATTGAAAACAATTTTGTTACATTGTACTGTGACAGCTGTCATATCAGCATGCATTTTTTAAAAAACTTATCAAAATTGGTGAATTTTTGTGCAGCCATTTTAATATTGAAGATGAAAGAAGATATACAACATTTTGGTGTATTATGCTTTATTATTTCAAGAAAGATAAAAACACAACTGAAACACAGAAAAAAAAGATTTATGCAGCATATGGAGAATGTGCCGTGACTGATGGAATAGATCAAAGGTGGTTTGCAAAGGTTCTTAATGCTATTGACATTTTGGCCAAATAATTCTTTGCTGTGGGGCTGTCTTATTCATTGGAAGATTTTTAGCAGCACCCCTGGCCTCTATCCACTTGAAGCCAATAGCAGGAGATAGATGACATACTCACAATATCCAAATCAATAAAGTTACTGGTAAAAATGAAAAATGTGCCTTATTTTCTGGAAAAAAACATAACAGACTTTTTGGCCAACCCAACATGTATGTTATAGAAACATACAAAAACTATTTATAGTCCTTCAAAGTTTATGTATTCATGTTATTTTGAGGTCAATGTGTTTTTTAACTTCCATAAGTTGCATTATTATTCTGTAGACTTTTTTTTCACTCAACACTATAGTTTTAAACTCTAGCCATGCAAATGAATGTGCATCTAGTTCATTACTCCTACCTGAAACCAAATATTCATGGAGTGTGTCTACCATATTTTGTTTTTCCATTCCTCTAGTGATGGATACTTAGGTTATCACCAATGCCCAATAACCTCCAGCAATGTTATAATTAAAATTCTGAAACATATCTCCTTGTGGGCTATTTCACACTGGGATAATAACTACAAAGTAAGAAGCAATAGTAGGTGGGAAAAAAAACAGAAAAATTCAAAACAAATGCAGAAAGTAACTTCTCAATAATATTAGAGCAAGTATTGCCGGAATTGCCTTTTTATGGTGAGCACCCACCCAGACCCCATGAGGTAAGAAGAAACTAGAAGCATCAGACAGTTCAGGGCAAGCCACTGAATTAGAAGGGATTAGTTTATAAATTTAGAAAAGTGGTCAAGTTAAGCTAGTAAATTTTATTTTATTAGCAATTGTATAAGAAAAAGGAAGCCTTATCTTACTTACTGGTATCTTACTTACACTGATGCCCACTTCTTAGTTTATGTAGTTTTCATTCTAGGACAGTGTGGGAATGATAAAGGAAAAACTTGTTTTCAATATTTAGACAAACAGATCCTCATCAGTTGTAGTCATCAATGGTTCTCAACGCTGCCTGCGTTTCAGAATCGACCATCAGAAATCTCCAATGTCAGGCTCCATGCTGGCTACTTAACCCTGGATCTCTAGAAGTGAACCCAGGAGTGATATTTTTTAAAACTTCTCATATAACCCAAATGTGCAGGGAGTATTGAAAGAAATCACTAAGCTGACCACTTTAAGGCACAAACACTCACTTAGAATGTCAATAAGGATATCAAAGGCAAGTAACAGAAAATATTGCCTCAAATTAGCAAACACAGTAGAGGAATTTATCAGCTCGTCCCGTCACAAGTCCATAACGCAGACAGACTTCCATGACAGTGCATCCAGGTTGCAGCCACGCACCTGCAAACTCTACCACTGCCGCTCTAACTGAGGCTTTCTACCTTAGGCTGGTGACAAGGTGGTTGGCAAGAATTTCAACACCACATAATCCCAGCACACCCAATAGCTGCTTTTTTACAGAAATGATGTCTTTCCCAGAAGCCCCCAGCATAAAACCACTCACAACTATTAGGCCACAATAGGGCTCCAAGCTGCCAGTGGTAATTGAATTACCAGAACTGGAAGAGGTTGATAGTTCTCAACTTGACTATGCATTAGAATCACCTGCAAAGTTTGTTAAACCACAGATCACTGAGGCCTATCCCCAGTCTCTTATTCAGTGTTTCTAAGGCAGGGCTTAAGCATTTACAGACTCAGTTGCCAAGTGATGGTGATTTTGATGCACTTTGAAAACCACCTGCTGAGAACATAAACTGTTTTCCCTAAAGCACATGGGCTATGTGAAAGAGTAAATGCCTGAGGTCATTAAAACAGATTCACAGATTTTCTAAAATTCCTTTCAAAAGGTAGGCTCCCCTCACTGCAGACTGGACTTAGTAGCTTAGTTAGACTTAACTTCTAACAAACAGAATAAAGTGGAAGAGATGGTGTATGACTTCAACAGGTCATAAGACATTGCAGCTTCCATCTTGATCAACCTCTGTCTTGAATCATTCTCTCTGAAGGAAACATGTAGCCATGCGGTGAGGACACTGAGGAGAATCACACATGGTAAAGGACAGAGGCCTGCAGCCCACAGCCGTGGGAATGAGCCCTCTTGGAAGCAAACCCTCCAGCTCCAGTGATGAGATGACTGCAGCCCTTGCCATTATCCTGGCTGCAAACTGGGGAGATTTCCTGAGCCAGAACTCCCAAATTAGCTGCTCCTGAATTCCTAATCCACAGAAACATGTAAATGTGTGTTGTTTTGAGCCACTAAATTTTGAAAGTAATTTTCTATGCAGCAATAGATAACTAATAGAATAAGTGGATAAAATTGGAAGGAGGAAAAATAGAAACCATCTTTAGTAATTAATAGTTTCAGTGCAGCTTTTTTCAGTTAGTGGAAGTTTATTATAAAAACACACATGCCTAGAAACTCAGGGAATCCAAAATGGATTTTAAAAAGACGGACTTAAAGGACTTTCAGTATCCAAGGAACCCACAGGAATCTCAGCCTCAGGAGTTCAAGGATCTTTACTGTAGTGCTGCTTCACAGACAAACACAACAAAGTGATCTGTTCCATTCTCCTCTTCCTCTTGCCCACCCTTCTCACACTCTATTCTCTGTCTTTTGTTGTTGTTCATCTCACAACCTCCATTCCCATGTTCTGGTTTGAGCCTCTCCCCAGGGTTTCTCAGACTCTCCCATTGCTTCTAAAAGTCTGTGGACTGACATCAGCAATTTCACCTGGGAGTCTGTCAGAAATGCATGCACCCAGACCTACTGAATGAGAATCAGCATTTAAGTTATAGAAATGCTGATCTACATCCTCTTAAGCTCCCACCTCTTACTGCGGTGGTTCCCAAATTTTGATGTACCTTGTAACTACCTGGGATCTTTAAAAAATACTAATGCTAGCTCTCACCCTAGACATTCTGACTTGATGTGTATGAGGCAAGACAGGCCATTGGAAGTTCGTAGAGTTCCAGGTGATTCTAATGGCCAATAGTTTGAGAACTACTAGTTTACAACCTTCTGCTTTTGGTATTTCCCAATTAAATTTCAAAACAAAAATAATTTGATTAACCTGTTTTATCTTTTTATACAAAAGCTGCTGTGAGCCTTTAACCATTCTATAAATGGACTAATCATTTTTTTTATTTAAATGAATGTTAAAGTACAGTTTTCGCCCCCTTACTCACATTAAAGTCCTCCCACCCCCCC
>PVIA01014111.1:0-28601 GCA_004024845.1 Tonatia bakeri
AATGTGCCTCACCCTTCTGAAACAGAACTCAGTCAGACTCAGGGCTAGCCACCAGCCTGTCCCAGAAACGATTGCTGCCTCCTTCTGGGCTCGGGAGGCAAGCTTCGAGGTGGCAAGGGGATGCGCCCCTCCCCCAGCCTGGCCACCTCAGGCTCTGCGCTCAGCAAAGCACCCGCCTCTCTTCCGGGGTCAAGGTGCCAGGCCAGGGCTGCGAGGAGTCCCGTACTTCACCTCTGTGGGCTCCAGCTCTCGGGAAGCCCCGTCCCTCTTCCGGTTTTGCGATGGACCCTCCGGGGTTTGGGAGGGATCACGTATTTCCCTTTGCCCCCGCTGCCGCGGCCCCCGGGGACCTGCGAAGCGCTGTGTAATTTCTGGGCTCCCTGGTTCGAAAGTCAGCAACCCCGGCAGGGTGCGCGCCCGCTCCAAATCCCCTCAGCTCCGGGAGCGCTTCCCTTGCTCCCGGACGGCCATGGGGTCTCAGTCTTCCCCAAAACCACACACTCTCCTGGTTGGGGGCGTGGGCGCCCACGGCCAGGCCTCCCTTGTTCCGGCAGACTGGGCACTCACTGCCCCCCCGGATAGTTCGCGGGTGCGCACAGCTCCCTCGCCTCTGTTTCTCGATCCCTACCTGGGGATGGGGACGGGGCGGCGACTCTCCACTCTCCAAGGGGCCCGGAGACAGATCCTGAAGCGCCGGCCTACTCTCCGCGGGCCCCCGGCACTCTCTCCTCGCTCCTCCTCGGGCGCCCGCCCCTCTCCGCAGGCGCCTGCTGGCTCTCCGCTCCCAGCACAGGCCCCTTTGTTCCCGAAAACGTGCTCCTACCGTCTGTTTTTCTCAATGTCTGGTCAACTTCTGATGTCCTGTTTTCATAAATGTTGTGATATCGGTGGTCTCCTGTTCTGTCTCTCCTCAGATCGGCCGAATTCTCCCCAGAGCAGTGGAGAAGGGGATCAGGACTCCCCCCACATCGCCGCCATCTTCCCTCCCTCCTTTTTTAAAATTTATTTATTGTTGTTCAGTTACAGATTTCCCGCTTTTTTCTCCCTATTGCTAACACTTCCTCATCACCCCCCTCCCACAGTCAATCACCCCCATAAATGGGATTATTTTCTAAATTACTTTTGAAAGTTGTTCATTTTCAGGATATAGAAATAAAACTGATTTTTGTATGTTGATTCTGTATCCTACAAGTTAGCTAAATTTATGTATTATTTTTTTTTTACTTTTTAAAAATATATTTCAATGATTATTCTATTACAGTTGTCCCATTATTTCTCCCCTTTATTCCCCTCTGCCCTGTACCCATCTCCAACCATCATTACCCCACCTTAGTTCATGTCCATGGTTCATACATATAAATTCTTTGGCTTCTCCATTTCCCATACTATTCTCAACCTCCCCCTGTCTATTTTGTACCTACCATTTATGCTTCTTATTCCCTGTACCTTTTCCTCCATTCTCCCCCCTCCCCTCCCCACTGTTAACCCTACATGTGATCTCCATTTCTGTGAATCTGTTCCTGTTCTAGTTGTTTTCTTAGTTCATTTTGTTTTCATTTTTTAGCTTCTGATGTTGATAGTTGTAAGTTTGTTGTCACTTTACTGTTCGTGAATTTGATTTTCTTTTTCTTAGGTAAGTCTCTATAACATTTCATATAATAAGGGCTTGGTGATGATGAACTCCTTTAACTTGAACTTATCTGGGAAGCACTTTATCTGCCCTTCCATTCTAAATGAAAGCTTTGCTGGATAGAGCAATCTTGGATGTAGGTCCTTGCCTTTCAGGACTTGGAATACTTCTTTCCAGCCCCTTCTTGCCTGAAAGATTTCTTTTGAGAAATCAGCTGAGTCTTATGGAAACTCCTTTTTAGTTAAGTCTCTTCTTTTCTCTTGCTGCTTTTAAGGTTCTCTCTTCATCTTTTATCTTAGGTAATGTAATTATGATGTGCCTTGGTGTGTGCTTCCTTGAGTCCAGCTTCTTTGGGGCTCTCTGAGCTGCCTGGATTTCCTGGAAGTCTATTTCCTTTGCCAGACTGGGGAAGTTCTCCATTATTTGTTCAAACAAGTTTTCAATTTATTGCTCTTCCTCTTCCCCTTCTGGCACCCCTATAATTTGGATCTTGGAACATTTAAAGTTGTCCTAGAGGTTCCTAAGCCTCTCTTCACTTTTTTGAATTCTTGTGTCTCCATTCTGTTGGAGTTGAATGTCTTTCTTCCTTCTTCTCCAAACTGTTGATTTGAGTCCCAGTTTCCTTCTCTTCACTGTTAATTCCCTGTACATTCTCCTTTATTTCACTTTCAATAGCCTTAACTACTTCCTCTGTCTTGTGACCATGCCCAGCCATTTCTGTGAGCATCCTGATTACCAGCATTTTGAACTCTGCATCTGATAGCTTGACAATCTCTTCATTGCTCAGTTGTATTTTTTTCTGGAGTTTTGATCTGTTCTTTCGTTTGGGCCATATATATATTTTTTGTTTTGGTGTGCCTATTCCATAGTAAGGGGTAGAACCTTAGACATTCATCAGGCTAAGGCAACCCATGTCACTATGTTGTGGTGCTGTATGTGGGGGAGGGGTCAGAGAGGGAACAATGCCACTTGCTTAGCTCTCAGCTGGCTTTCAGTCACTTCCCCTGCTTCCCACAAGCAAATTGGGCCCTTCTGGTGGTGATTCCAGGGTGGGTGGTTTTGTGTACATTCCAGGACTCTGTGGGTCTCTGTAACGAACTCTCCTGTGAGGCTGGGAGTTTCTCCTGTCACCTCGACCTCCACAGGTCTTTTCAGTCAGAGGTTTTGAGACTCTATTTCCCCATGTTGGAACCCTGGGTTGAGTGGTCTGTCTTGCTCCCCAGCTGCTCCTCCCAGTTTATCTTCAGGCAAATGTGGGACCACCTGCTCTTCCAGCCACCACCTTGCTGTGAGTCCTCTCCACCCTAGCTGTACATCTCTGCCCCTTCTACCAGTCTGGATGAATGTTTCTTCTTTAACTCCTTGGTTGTCAAACTTCCATACAGTTTGATTTTCTGGCAGTTCTGGTTACTTTTTGTTTTTTAAGTTTGTTGTTGTCCTTCTTTGGTTGTGCAAGGAGACAAAGTGTATCTATCTACACCTCCATCTTGGCTGGAAGTCTGTTCATTAGTTCTAATATTTTTTTGTTGAAACCTTAGGATTTTCTATACATAAGATCATATCATATATAAATGAGAAAATTTAACTTTTCTTTGCAAATTTTGATGACTTTTATCTCTTTTTCTTGCTTACATGCTCTGGGAAGGACTTCCAGTACTATGTTGAATAGGAGTTCTAGAGAGTGAGCACACTTGTCTTGCTCCCAATTTTAGAGGAAAAACTTTCAGTTTTCCACCATCAAGTATTATATTAGCTGTGGTTTTCTCATATGGGTGGAGAAAAATAGGTTTATAATTGTTCATATGGAAAATACAATAATTAATAGATAATAGTACAAGAATAAACTCCATTTTTCATGTACTCAGAACTGTAAACTTACTTTTGTCTAATACTGTATATCATTTTTATTATGTTGAGGTGCACTCTTTCTAAACCTAATTTGTTGAGATTTTCTATTATAAAAGAATGTTGAATTATTTCAATTGCTCTCTCTGAATTTGTTGAGATAATACTATGATTTTTATCCTTTATTCTATTAATGTGGTTATCACGCTTATTGATTTGCATGTGTTGAACCACCTTAGCCTCCCAGGAATAAATCCAACTTGATCATGGTGTATGACCTCTTTTAATATACTTTTGTATTATATTTTTAATATTTTTGGAATATATGTATCTATATTAATCAGATTTTGGTCTATAGTTTTCTTGTAGTATTTTTATCTGGTGCTGGTATTATTGTATTGCTAGCCTCATAAATGAATTTAGTAGTGCTCCTTCATTTTGTATGGCATGTTCTATATATGCCTTTTTGGGGCTATTTTGATCTATTTGGGTTATAATGTAATTCAAGTTTGCTGTTTCATTGGTGATTTTTTGTCAGGATCTATTCAATGTGGAAAGTGGGCTATTGAAGTCCTCTACAATTATTTTATTACTGTCTATTTCTCTCTTGTGTTCTGTTCATTTTGTTTCAAATATTTAGATGATCCAAGGTTGGTGCATATACACTTACAATTGTTATATTCTCTTCATTAATTTACCTTTTTGTCACTATATAGTGATATTTGCCTTTTGTGGTCAATTTCATCTGAAAGTCTATTTTATCTTATATAAGTACGGTCACTTCTGAACTCTTTTGGTTACCATTTTCATGGATATCTATTTCCATCCCTTTTTTTGAGCCTATATGTGTCGTTAAAACTGAAATTCTTGTATAGGCAGCATAGACTTGCTTTAAAAACAAAACAAACCATTCAGCAGCAATGTGTCATCATATTGGAGAATTTAATCCACTTATATTTAAAGTAATTATTGATATGTAAAGACTTAATATTGATAGTGTATTGTTTTCTAACTATTTCACAGTTCTTTTGTTCCTTTCTTGAACTCCTACTGTTTTCCTTTATGATTCAATGACTTATGTAGCAATATGCCCTGATTACTTTCTGTGCATTTTCTGTATGTTTTCATTTTTTGGTTACCATGAAACTTATATAAAATATTTTATGGATATAATAGTCTATTTTAAGCAAATAACTTGCCCTGCATATATAAACTTTACTCTTTCACTCTCCCACACACATTTTATATATTTATTTTTTAATATTTTAATTTATTTTTAGAAAAAGGGGAAGGGAAGAGAAAAAAGAGGAAGGGAAACATCAATGTGAGAGGGAAACATTGATCAGTTGCCTCTCCTATGCTCTCCCTTTCAGGGACTGAATCTGCAATCCAGGCATGTGCCCTGACTGGAAATCGAACCAGCGAACTTTTGCTTTGCTGGATGATGCCCAGCCAAATAAGACACACTGGTCAGAGATTTTTTATATTTTTAATGTCACAAGTTACATCTTTTCAGATTTTGTATCCATTAAAAATTAATCAACTATATTTATTTTAATAATTTTGTCTTTTAATATTTATACTAGAGTTAAAATTATAAATAACAAAAATTGAAAAACACCAATAGATATGGAGTAAAAGAAGACATATAAATACATACAAATTGTCAATAAATACAGAAAAATGTTCATCAATAGTCATTATAGAAAGTCAAATTAATGCTATAATGAAATATCACTACACATTCACTACGATGGATAAAAGATCAATTTATATTTACTGTCAGGAAGTATGTAAAACAAATGGAACTCTCATACATGGAGAGTGGAAGTTTAAAATTCTACAACCGTTTTGAAAAATCCTTTAGCAGTTTTTCATAAAATTTAATATATGCCTATGTCTACAGTCCAGTAATCCTACTCATGAGCATGTAATTAATAGATAGGAAATCACATTTTCACAAAAACAATTCCATAAAAAATCTCATAGCAACTTAATTCAAAGTAACAAACAATGGGGGAAAACAAAATCCATAGCAATAGAATGGATAAACAAACTGTGGTATAGTCATACAGTGGAGTTCTCGTCAGTATCAAAAAGAACAAACTACTGATAAACACAACATATATAGATCTCAAAAACATAATGCTGAGTGAAAGATGTGATAAATACACATTTCATTATTCCATTTGTGTAGTGCAGCAACAAGTAAAATTAATCTATAATAAGAGAAGTCACAACAATGCTCACTTACAGGGTAGAGTGACTGGAAGAGGCACAAAGGGCATTTCCAGAAGAATGTAGTCTTTTTTAAATCTCAATCTGTGTGATAGATAAATGACTATATCCTTTTATCAAAATTCATCTTTTTGTTTAAGATTTTTGGTTTTGCTGTATGCATATTATATCAAAATAAAGCACTATTAGTAAACAAAAATAAAAGGCTCACCTGGACATTACTATAAACTATTAAAGAAATGCAAACTAAAATTTTCCACAGAGAAATATAAGCCAAAATGGCTTTTCTTCAATTTCTACCAATCATTTAACAAAGAAGTGATTACAATTTAACAAAAGCTCTTCCAAAATCATTTTATGAGCTACCATCACCTTGAGATCAAACCTGACATGGTCTATATGATCAAATAAAATTACAGGCCATTATGATTCATGGTCATGAATGAACAAGTCCTAAAAAATGTTCATAAATTATCTCCAACAATATATAAACACCCTAATATATCATGACCTAGTTGGGTTTATCCCAGAAATGCAATTCTGCTAAAAACTTAAAAAATGTAATTTACCCCATTAACATTTTGTTGTTTTTAATTTCAGAAAATTTTTCCTTTTTTTTTCTCCATATCCCCCCATTCACAATACAGATCAGGCAAAGGGCCTGGGCTGAGGTGTATATGGGGTGGGTTTATTCTGCCTCGTCTTTCTGTACAGACAGTGTAAGAACACAGCCTGTAGTAAGCACCAGGAGGTGAAATTTTTCCTTTTTTATTTATGACTTTTTATTGTTGTTCAGTTACAGTTGCCCCATTCCCCACCCCCATTACTTTCTCCTGCCCTACCCATCCATGACCTCCCACATTCGGTCCTCCTCCCACCTCATTGTCTTTGTCCATGGATCCTTTATACATGTTCCTTGATGACATTTCCCCTTCTTTCTCCCATCATCCCCCTCTGCCTCCCCTCTGGTCCCTGTCAGTTTATTGTTTATTTCCATGTCTCCGGTTTAATTTTGCTCACGTGTTTGTTTTGTTTATTAGGTTCCACTACAGGGTGAGATCATATGGTATTTCTCTTTCACCGCCTGGCTTATTTCACTTACCATAGTGTTCTCCAAGTCCATTCATACTGTTGCAATGGGCAGGAGTTGCTTCTTTCTTTCTGTTACATAGTGTTCCATTGTGTAAATATACCAGAGTTTTTTGATCCACTCATTTACTGATGGGAACTTAGGCTGTTTCCAGCACTTGGCTACTATAAATAATGCTGCTATGAACACTGGGGTGCACAGGTTCTTTCAAATTGGTGTTTCAGGATTCTTAGGGTATAATCCCAGCAATGGAACTCCCTGGTCAAAAGGCTGTCCAGTCTTAGTGTTGTGAAGAAATTCCATACAGTTTTCCACAGTGGCTGCACCAGTCTGCATTCTTAGCAACAATGCACTAGGGTCCCCTTTTCTCCGCAACCTCTCCAACACTTGTTGTTTGTTGCTTTGTTTATGGTGGCCATTCTGACTGGTGTGAAGTGGTATGTCATTACCTCATTAACATTTTAAAGAAGAGCAATATTTTTATTATGCAATCATAGGAAAAAAGCATTTGATAAAATTTGATATTCATGCTTTCCCAAAAAATAACAATCAATGACTACAAAAGGACTTTCTTAATATGATACAATGTATCTACAAAAATACTGAAAACATGATATTCTCTATATTAAAATAATTTTCTTTGACATTGAGAATACGATACATGGCTGTGATCATCACTACTATTCAACATCATAATGGAAGTCCTAGTCAGTACACTACACTAAGAATAAAAAAAAAGAAATAAAAACATAAAGGAAAAGAAGCCTAGATTTTTCAGGCTTCTGTCCAAGGTGGAGGCATCAGTAGATGTGCTTCACTTCTTCATGCACCCAAAAGAAGGATAACAACCAGATCCAAGATGGCAGAGGAGTGAACAGAAGCTACACAAACCTCCTCCCAGGACCAATCTGGAATTACAACTAAATTGTGGGGAAATCACCCAGAACAATCAACTAAGCAATAGTGAGAGAGAAACCTTATAATCATGGACAGGCAGAAGTATCAGCTTCAGCACAATGTGACTGGTAAGGAGTGAAGTGGAGATGTGAGAAGGCTGGATGGGCACCCACAGGTGACAGCTGAAGCACTAGAGGGATGTT
Source organism: Tonatia bakeri (assembly GCA_004024845.1). Taxonomy (NCBI): domain Eukaryota; kingdom Metazoa; phylum Chordata; class Mammalia; order Chiroptera; family Phyllostomidae; genus Tonatia; species Tonatia bakeri. Next base: position 7,904 of record PVIA01014111.1, read on the forward strand.
GAAGCAGCTGGCCACATCCCCTTGAGAAGTATTTGGTCTAAACCCTAAGCTGGGATCCCTAGCCTAGAGCACCAGAGTGCAAAAAGTACACAGATAACCCTGCAAAAAGGTGTCAGGGTTGCTCTCTGCCAGAGATAGATGGTTAGAGATGCAAAGAGCTGTTTAAAGGGACAATGCATAAATTTTCCTTTGAAGCCACTTACCTTGGGCTCTTACAAAAGGGAGGACAGAGTGGACTAGAGAGTTGAGGAGAGATTGGGGACAGAGGCTTTAGAGAGAGAACTGAGAGAGTACTGAGAGAGTAGACACTGGGATCCTGGTGCTCAGTTATCTCCTGTACTGCAGCAGCCATCATGCTCAGGCCGACCACTCCACTCAACTGGCAGGAGCCTGAGGGAAGCAATACCCCCACCCCTAGAAGGGACTCTGCCAAGGTCCTGTCATGCTTCAAAGCCTGACTGCTGAGTACAGAGTGACTAAATTAACAATTGAAGGAATCAGGCATAGACTGTGGATCCCTGGTAGTCTCAAACAGGGCTGCCTAAGATCATACGGGGTCACCACCTGACATCGCCAGAGGCAGATCCAGAAAGAAAAAACAGTGGTAAATACTAGATGCTACTGAGATGAAATACACTATAGTATTCTCCATGATTCGTGGTATTTTCTTCCCTACATAGCTTTTTAACATTCATTTCTTGTCCTTCAAGTTTCTGAATATTAAGTCACTAGATTTTATCTTATAGTTTATTTCAATTCACATAGTTTGCCCCCCCTTCTCTTAGCCCATTTTACCTTCTTTCCTCCTATAATTTTTGTTATAAATTTTGTTTTCTTTCTTGCTACAACTTGTTTCCATTCCTCACTGTTACTATTTCTCCCCTGTCCAGCCCTCAAAACCAATTAAATTTTTTCCTGCTATTAAACTACCTGTGTACTCTCTCAACCCTTAGCAATTTTTACTCATTGGTTGTGGATATGGTAGTTGTTTCATTTTTTTCAATTTTATCTCTAGATCTCCACTGTAAGGTTAGAATCACTCAAGAAACTGGATGGACACAGTGAGCTAAGTAGAGCAGGGTTTATTAGTGGGGAAGAAGAGGAAGACTGGAGGCAACCGAGGGAGGTTAAGAGGAAAGTGGAGCCAACCAAGGGAGTTTGGGGAGCCAACCAAGGGAGGTTGGGACTCGCTTGATTGTTCTTAGATCAGGGTTTTTAAATGCAAAAACCTGCAGTTGGGGTATTAGAGTCTGATTGGCTAGAGCTGGTTGCTGGGTGAAAATTGCATCCTATTATGCCAGATAAGCTGACCCCAGACCCTAATCTTCCTGGGTAGGGTCTGCAGACAGCTTCCCATGGTGTCATTTTCTCACCTGGTGATTTTCATTCCTCCTAGGCCTGCCTAGATCTAACATCCACTAATTTTGTATTTCAAACCTCAAATTTTACAGTTTGCCTCTCCTACTCCTTTTGCATCTCAAATTTTAATTTTGCCCTTTCTTAGCCTGTTATTTTTCCTTTTTTTCTGTTTCATCCTGCCATTATTTTTTCCTTTTTTTCTTTCTTTTTCATTTTGTCTCAACTTTTAATTTTTCCCTGAGTTAACCTGGTTTTTGTTCCTCACTCTTAGTACTCCCTCTCCTTCTATCATCTCAAAATCACTTCTCTTTCCACTAGACATCTCTTAAGTTTTTCTTTCTTTCTTTCTTTCTTTCTTTCTTTCTTTCTTTCTTTCTTTCTTTCTTTCTTTCTTTCTTTCTTTCTTCTCCTCTCTTATTCCCATTCTACATATATTAATTTTAGCTCATTTGTTACTGACAGTGCTGTGGTAGATCTTTCTCTCCAATTTCATTCCTAACTTTTTATTATGTTTCCTTTTTTTCTTTCTATCACTTTGTTTTGTTTTATTTCCATTTAAACCTAATACTATAGGCTTCATTTCTCTTACCCCATTTTGCCTTCTACTTTCCGTTTTTAATTTATGATATAAATTTTACTTTCTGCCTTTGCATTGCTCTGATTCCCTACTCTTATTAGTGCTCCTCCCTCTATCATTTCAAACTCATTTTCCTTTCAGTAGATCATATCATATTGGCTTTCCCTTTTTATAATAGTGATAAATTCCTTATATCCTTATTCATACTGTTTCATTTGCTGCTAATAGTAGGGTTGTGGGTGGGACCCCTTCATTATTTTTGCAGGGGTGGGTTTGTTTCCTGGTCTTTGTAGTTCTGTCCTGGCAGCACCTGCAAAAAAGCATATAGGACGTGGTGGGTGGAGTGACCCTAAGTCAACCAGCTGTAGGAAAGGATGCACCAAAAATGACCCCCAAAAAATCAAAACCAGAGAATCCAGAGAGGACCATAGAGCTCACATAAACAGCAAAAGGGCATCACAAGAGCATCAAGTTCAAGAGAAGAAGAAGGTTGCACCACTGAATCACACAGGACTTCTACTATGGAAATTCACACCACAAAGACTAGAACTCAAATCCAATCAATTTGGAAGCAAACAAGAAGAGTCTCACAAATAATAGAAAGACAAAGAAACAATACCCAATCAAAAAGGAAAGGAGGAATCCCCAGAAAGAGTACTAAATGAAACTGAGGCGAGTAAACTCTCAGAGACTGAGATCAAAACAATGGTTGTAAGGAAGCTCAATGAGCTCAGTGAGAATTACAAAAACCTAGAGGGAAGCTAAAGGAACTTGCTGTAAATACATCAGCATAAAAAAGGACATAGAAACTATCAATAAGAACCCAGAGGAAGTGAAAAATACAATTTCTGAACTGAAGAACACAGTAGGAGGAATCAAATGCAGGCTAGATGAAGCAGAGGATCAAATCAGAAAGCTGGAGGGCAAGATAGAAAAAGATTCCCAGACAGAACATCAAAATGAAAAAAGACTCAAAAAAGAATGAGATGGTTTGAGGGAGCAGTGGGACAACATAAAACATAATAATATCTGTATCATAGGAATATAAGAAGGAGAAGAAGAGGAGCAATGGATAGAAAACTTATTTGAAAAAGGAATGATGGAAAACATCACTAATTTGATTAGAGAAAAAGTCACATGAGTCCAGAAAGCACAGAGAACCCCAATCAAAATAAAGGCAAAAAGACCCACTCCAAGACAAATAATTAAAATGTCAAAATCCAAAGAAAAAGAGAAAATCTTAAAGGCAACAAGGCAGAAACAGGAAGTAATATATAAGGCAGCCCTGGTAAGGCAAACAGGTGACTTCTCAACAGAAATATTACAAAACAGAAAGAAATTACAAGAACTATTTCATGTAATGAAAAGGAAAGGCCTGTCAACCAAGACTACTCTACGCAGCAAGGTTATCAATTAAAATGTAAAGTGAAATAAGGAGTGTTTTGGACAAAAGAAGGCTAAAAGAATACATCACCAAACCAGCACTGCAAGATATGCTAAAGGAACTGCTTTAAGAAGAGGAAGAAAAATAGAGAGAGAGAGAGAGGAACATGAGTACAAAGGGAGTAAAATGGCAATGAATAAGCACCTATCAGTAACCTTAAGTATACATGGATTAAATGCTCCAGTCAAAAGACATAGGGTAGCTGACTGAATAAGAAAACATGACCTGCACATATGCAGACTACAAAAGAACCACCTCAGAACAAAAGACCTACACAGACTGAAAGTGAAGGGTTGGAAAAAATATTCCAAGCAAACAGACAGGAAGAAAAAGCCAGGGTAACAATACTTATATCAGACGAAATAGAGTTCAAAACAAAGGCCATAAAAAGAGACAAAGAAGGACACATCATAATACTCAAGGGAAGAATCAATGAAGAAGAAATAAATATTGTAAACATACATGCACCCAACAGAGGAACCCCAAATATATTAGGAAATTCATGGAGGGCTTCAGGAAAGATACAGACAGCAACACAATAACAGTAGGGGATTTTAACAACCAACTGTCAAGAATGGATAGATCTTCCACAAAAAATATCAACAAGGATATTGTGGCACTGAAAAATACCCTCAGTCAAATGGACTTAACTGATTATATACAGATAGATAGATGGATGGAAAGATAGATAGATATAGATATAGATAGATAGAGATAGAGATATATAGATAGATACAGATATATTATAGATATATCTATAGATATATATAACCTTTCATCCCAAAGAAGCAAAATACACATTCTTTTCAAATGCACATGGAACATTTTCAAAGATAGATCACATCATAGGACACAAAACAAGCCTCAACAAATTCAAAAAAATTGAAATTATATCAAGCATTTTTTAGAACTACAAATAACTAACACTAGAAACCAACCACAAGAATAAAATTCAAAAACACTCATATTCATGGAGATTGAATAGCATGCTATTAAACAATGAATGGGTCGATGATGAGATCAAGGAAGAAGTAAAAATGTCTCTGGAAACAAATGAAAATGAACACACAACAGTCCAAAACTTATGAGATACAGCAAAGGTAGTCCTGAGAGGGAAGTTTATAGCAATACAGTATAGTGGAATACCGTCCAGCAGTATCCACCTCAGCTGCGGATGCTCGTCGAAACACGAGAAAAATCATACACAGAGACCAACCAAGTCCTGTGCGGGAATAGACAGCATGGCCATTTTCTCTAGTGGAAAGCATCCTGCCCCCTTGTACCAGCAGGGTTTTATTCTTGAATACCAATAGAGTTTGCAAATTATAAGAAATTAGCTTTTAAAGTTGCTGGAAGATTTCCTGCTGGGATCCTAAGCCAGAGATTTTGGGGTTTTATCATTTAAAAAGACTACAGGACTTAAAGCTTAATTTTGTTTCCTGCCTGTGACTTCATATTCTAATTAAGAAGCATCCTCCAGCAAGCAGATCTCACAGGGTCTTTCATATTCTATGTCCCAGGCCTGATTTACCCCGGGGGTCTGCCGTCTCTGGTCTGGGCTGCACCCTTTAGCTATTTGCTATTTTTCTGTAGGCTTGAGCCTGGCTGTCAGGAGACAAAGGCATTCAGGAAACTTGGATTTCTCACATCTAAGAACAAAGACTCAGGCTTTGACATAGGGGTTGATGTCGATCACCCCTTCATTTCCACAGCCCCGTGAGTCTCTTCCCAGAGGCCTTTTCATGATCATGCCTGTCTTAGGTTCATTCTCTTTCCTAGAGAATTATTACCCATCATTGGCTAACTGATCAAGCATTAAAGGCCAGGCACAGAACAGCCCAGGGAAATAAGTTTTTGTCTCCTTAGTGGCTCCTGGTCCGGAGGTCTCTCACTCAGCCTAAGTCATGGTGGGATTACAGCTTCCTGAGACCAGGCAGGGTGGTCCCTGACAATACAGGCCTACCTACAAAAAGATAGAAACATTTAGAATAAACAATCTAACCCTATGTCTCCAAGAACTGCAGGAACCACAGCAAACAAGGCCCAGAGCAAGTAGAAGGAAGAAAACAATAAAGATCAGAGCAGAATTAAATGACATAGAGACTAAAGCACAATTCTAAGGATCAATTTTGTTTATGCTGGTTCTCGGAAAGCATAAACAATATTGACAAACATTTAAGCACATTCATCAAGAAAAAAAGAGAGAGGGCCCAAATAAAATCAGAAATGAAAGAGGAGAGATTACAACTGATACCCCAGGAATACAAGGGATTGTAAGAAATTACTATGAAAACTATATGCTACAAAATTTGAAAACCTGGGTGAAATGGACAAATTTCTAGAGACATATAATCTTCCAAAACTGAATGAAGGAGAAGCAGAAAGCCTGAAGAGACTGATAACAGCTAGTGAAATTGAAACACTAATGAAAAATTCGAGGCACACAACAGCTTAAGATTGGACAGTTTCACAGAAGAATTTTACAAAACATTTAAGGAAGAACTAATGCCCATCCTTCACAAACTATTACAAAAAATCCAAGAAGAGGGAAGACTCACAAACTCTTCTTATATGGCCAGCATCATCCTAGTCCCAAAACCAAATAAAGACACAACAAAGAGATAGTTCTCTTTGACCAATAGTTTGGCCAATATTGCTCATAAACATAGACACTAAAATCCTCAACAAAATATTGGCAAACTGCATCCAGCAATATATTAAAATGATCATACACCATGACCAAGTGAGATTTATCTCAGGGATGGAAGAATGGTACAATATCACAAATCAGTAAACATAACACCTCACATACAAAAAGGAAAGACAAAAACCACATTATCATATCAATAGATTTGTAAAAAGTATTTGATAAGGTACAGCACCCATTTGTGATAAAAATACTTAGCAAAGCGGGACTAGAGGGAGGACACCTCAACCTAATAAAGACCATATATAAGAAACCTACAGCCAACATCATACTCAATAGACAAAAGCTAAAATCTTTCTCACTAAGATCAGGAACAGGACAAGGATGTCTGCTTTTACCATTTGTATTCAACACAGCATCAAAAGGCCTAGCCACAGTGATCAGACAAGAATAAGAAATGAAAGGCATCCCAATTGAAAAGGGGGAATAAAACTGTCATTGTTTGCAGATGACATGATAGTGTACATAGAACACCCTAAGATTCCACGACAAAACTACTCAACCCAATAAGTGAATATGGCAAAGCAGCTGAATACAAAGTCAATATTCAGAAATTGAAGTCATTTTTGTACACCAACAATGAAATGTCAGAAACAGAAATCAGGAAAAAAATCCCATTTGCTCTAGCAACAAGAAAAATAAAGTACCTAGGAATAAACCTAATCAAGGAAGTAAAAGATCTGTACTCAGAAAACTACACAACATTGAAGAATTACAGAAGAGTCGAAAAAATGAAAGCATATGCCATGTTCATGGATTGGAAGAATTAACATCATCAAAATGTCTGTACTATCCTAAGCAACTTATAGATTAATACAATCTGTATTAAAATACCAATGACAAGCCCTGGCTGGTGTAACTCAGTGGATTGAACATGGGCCTGAGAACCAAAGGGTCGCTGGTTTGATTCCCAGTCAGGGCACATGGGGGTGCACAAGTGTCAACCACACATTGATGTGTCTCTCCCTCTCTTCTCCCTTCCTTACTCTCTATATAAAATTGAATAAAATACTTTTTAAGGATCCCACCTATAATGCATAAAAAATATCAGTTCCAAATGTTGTATCAGAAAGCACCTCTGAAAGTACATTCCAAATTCAGGATGGCACTCTTAGGAACTTTATCTTTTAGATTATATAGCTGAGGCATAAAGTTTATTGTTGTATACCATATTTGGTATAAGTTTGTCTTAATGTTTCTCTACTAAGAACTCTTTTTAAATGTGGTCTGTTATTGTAGCACCTTTTACAACACAACTATACTTGAACAGTTCCAAACTGTACACATGGTGTGAAACTTCTCCTCTCAATGGGTTTCTTATTTTTATATGGAATTACATATCTTGCAGTGTCCTGTAAGTAAAGATTAAATTCTTTTGTTTTAGATTTTTATTTAGAGAGAGGAAGGAAGGAAGAAAGAGAGGGAGAGAAACATCAATGTGTGGTTACTTCTCACATGCCCCCAACTGGGGACCTGTCCTGCAACCCAGGCATGTGCCCTGACTGGGAATCGAATCAGCGACCCTTTGGTTCTCAGGCCCATGCGCAATCCACTGAGCTATACCAGATAGGGCTAAAGATTAAATTCTTTAAAAATCTACACATATATTACTTCAAGTAAGAGGTCATGAAAGCAATGATCCTCTAAAACTACAGAAAACAAGATAATTTTCAAAAATCATAATTTTAAAGATACTGGATAGTGGTACAAACAACAAGGATTAAATAAATTAAGGTTCCAAGGAGGAGAACACTTTCAAAAGTGAATTTACAATCCCCATTTGTTTTTATCCTCTGGAAAAAGTACCAACTCTGAGAAAAGGATGAGAATCAGGTTTACCCAAGCAAAAAAAGCCTCTACTGGAAGAAAGAAAAACCAACAAAGCTTTTAACAGTTTCATAGGGCTGGTTGACAAATTGAAAGTTTGATGTGACTTTAATGCTGAGTAAATTTCTCATACCAGACATTTGGTAACTTCTACTACTGCACAAGAATATAGGGAGCTAGGTCAAATACTTCTAAAAGGTAAAGTGAAATTTTCAGCAACCACCTAGTTCTTAGGAAATAGACATGTGCTATGATTTGAAGTTACAGGACTCTGCAAAGAGTGAATGGTAGATTGGAATCTTCCACAGTCTCAGGGATTTCAAAGCAGAAACTCAGCAAGTTTTACATGCTAGAAAAGAAGAGAAAATCCGAAGTAGACTGAGTTTTACTAAAACTGCAATCCAGCCCTCATTCAGCTCAATATCTAATTGGTTTGAGATAAGCATCCCCTTAACTTATCCGACTAAAAGGAGAAAGGTGGAACTCTAGAATATGTCATCTAGAGCCTCTATGGGTCTTTTATACATGTTGTATGACATGCAGTGTAAGTTATTAGAACCACTACATATCTATTAGAATTGCCAAAATATGAACACTGACAACGACTACTGGCAAGGATGTGTAGCCCAGGAACTATCATTTATTGCTGTTGGGAATGCAAATTAGTGCAGCCATCTTGGAAGACAGATTGAGGGCTTCTTACAAAGACTAAACATACTTTTACCATAAAACCTAGTGATCAAATTCCTTGGTATTTACTCGAAGGAGCTAAATACTTATCTGCAAACAAAAACCTACACACAGATGTTTATACCAGTTTTATTCATGATTTCCAAAACCTGAAGCAATGAAGATGTCCTTAATAAATGGATATGTAAATAGTGGTGTATTCAGACAGTGGAATTTTACTTAATGCTAGAAAGAAATGAGCCATTAATAGACATGGAGAAAACTTAAATGCATATTACTAAAAGAAGCAAATCTGACAAGTCTACATACTATACAGTTCCAGTTATATGACACTCTGGAAAAGATAAAACTATGGAGACAATAAAAAGAGCAATAGTTGTCAGGGGTTGTGGGGGTGAGGATGTAGGATAGGTGAAGCACAGGAATTTCAAGGCAGTAAAACTGTTCTGTATGATATTATATTGGTGGATACATGTCATTATATATTTGTTCAGATCCACAGAATGTACATCAAGAGTGAACCCTAATGTAATGTATGAACTTTGGGTGATTAGGATGTGTCAATGTAGGTTCAATGATGATAAAAAAAATACCACTCTGGTGGGGTATCTTGATAATGGGGAGGTTGTGCATGATTGGGTGCAGGGGGTATGTGGGAAATCTTTGTACCTTTCAATTTTACTGTGTACCTAAAACTGCTCTAAATATAAAGGGTATTAAAATATTAAAATAAAATGGTAGAGATATGCAAAGAGCTAAGGCAATGTGATATATACAACAAGAGAAAAGATAAAGAGATTCAAAAGTGCAGATGATTTAGATATTAAAATGATCAGAAAATTACTTTAAAATTAACTATAATGAACATTTAAAGAGAAATAAAGAAAAAGACAAAAAGATAAAAGAATAAAGACATTCAATGAAAAATTTAGTTAATGAAACTTCTGACATTTACTTATATATATTTTAATATATTTTATTGATATGATATTACAGATGTCTCAATTTCCCCTTTTGCCCCTTTCCACCCAGTACTGCCATTCCCTCCAGCAATGCCCCCTAGTTCATGTTCATGAGTCATTCATATAAGTTCTTTGACTACTCCATTATCTGTATTGTTCTTTTTATTTATTTTTTAAAGATTTTTTTTTAGAGAGAGAGGGGAAATGAGGGAGAAAAAGAGGGAGGGAAACATCAATGTGTGGGTGCTTCTCCTACGCCTCCTACAAAGGACCTGGCTCATAACCCAGGCATGTACATGAGAATCAAATCAGCGACCCTTTGGTTGGCAGGCCAGCATGCAATCCACTCAGCCACACCAGCCAGGGCTATACTGTCTTTAACATCCTCCTCTCTATTTTGTACCTGCCAATTTGTGCCTCTTAATCCTTGCATCTTCCTCCCCATTCTCCCCTTTCCCCATCCCCACTGATAACCCTCCAAAAGGGCTCCATTTCTATGATTCTGTTCTGGTTCTACTTGTTTACTTAGTTTGATATTTGGATTCAATTATTGATAGTTGTGAATTTCTCACCATTTTACAATTTATATAATCTTTTATATCTATATTTTACCATTTAGTCCCCTTATACACATTCCCCCCAGCAATCACCACACATTGTCAACGTCCATGAGTCATTTTTCCTTTTTGCTCAATCCCTCAACACCTTAACTTCCCCTCCCCACCCACTAGCTGTGATCTGTTCTCCATCTATGAGTCTGTCTCTGTCTTCCTTGTCAGTTTGTTACAGAACTGACCAGGGGGTGGGGCTGAATAATATAATATTACCAAAAGGACCCCCCTTTTTCTCTGGGGTTTCCTCCTCTGTTCTAGGTTCACTTTGCCCCCCCCCACCAGAGGAAAGATGTCTCTCAATGCCAGAGACTGGTGAAAAGGGAAGGAATTATTATTTATTTAGAAGTTATACAGACTAAAGTTCTTTAGAATATCCACAAATGCACACAGTCCTTCCTTCTCCCTCTGTCCAGTCTGGGGTACTGTATCTCATGAAAGAACTAGAAGTCCGTGATTCAGGCTTCTGGTAACATCCATGTGGCAAAATGGGAGCACTTACAAAGTTGCTTGGTCCTGACTCTTGCCCAAGCTGGATGGTACCCACCCCACCAAAGCTGCGTGTTCCCTGAAAGCTGCCAAACAGCTGCCATGCCTGGGTTTAAATCCCAGAGCCAATCTTTTTCTGCAGCCTCATTTCTGGCTCCTTCCACAATTGGCCACAGCTGCCAGCATTCAGGATAGGTGTGGCCCTGTGGTGTGGAGCCAATCATTTCCAAGCTCTTCTGGATCCCATTACAAATCCCTATTTGGGGCCCCCCACTTGGCTGCACCCTGTTACAAGTTTAGTTTGTTCATTACAGTCCACATATAAGTAAAATCATATGGTATTTGTCTACCTCTGACTGGCTTATTTCACTCACCATAATATTCTCCAGGTCCATCTGTAACAGGGTGCAGCCAAGGGAGGGCCCCAAATAGGGATTTGTAATGGGGTCCAGAACTCAGTGTCCAAGAAATATTAGAATACAGACTTGGGAAGATGGCAGCCTTGTTGGAAGAATGGTGATCCCTTCCCCAGTGCATGGGGGAGAATTTGGCCAATCTGAGGAGGAACAGAGCAGGAGACCACCAATACTGCAACATTTATGAAAATAGGACATCAAAAATTATAGCAGACGTTTAATAAATGGATGGTAAGAGGACTGCTTCAGGATAATAAGGGCCCTGGGATAGGCGCAGAGACCAGGCCCAGTGCTCCTGGGTCTGTCTCAGGGCACCCGGGAGAGTGGAGTCACTGTTCCCTCCCCAGACAACAAGGATTGAGAAGCAGCAGTGGAGGCCTTGTTGCTTGAAGATGCCGAGGGGAGAGTGAGGAAGGAGAGACAGTCTCGCAGGGGTTGTGGGCACCTGCACACAGCCCAGGGAAGAATGAGTATCCCAGTCTGCTGGACCAAGGGAGGCCTTGCCCTGTGCCTGCGCCCCCAACCCAGTGAGTGTGTGGTTTTGGGGAAGACCGAGACCCCAGGGTTGTGAACAAGGGAAGGGCTTCTGTAGCCTGCCGGGGTGATCTTCTGTGGGCACGCACCCCGCCAGGATACCTGACTCTCAACTGGTGAACCCAGAAAAGACACAGCACTTCTCGGGTTCCAGGGGCCCACTGCGGTGGCAAGGGAAGTACACGACCCCTCCCAATCCCCGGAGTGTGCACTATGAACCCGGAGGAGAGGCGGGTGCTTCCCGCAAACATAGAGCCCACAGTGGGGAAGTGCACAACTCCGTGCAATCCCCAGAGCGTGCACTGTGAACCCCAAGGGGAGGTGGTGCTTTGTGCAAACGTAGAGCCCGCGGCGGGGAAGTGCTCTACTCCTCCCAGTCCGTGGAGGGTGCACTGTGAACCCGGAGGAGAGGCAGGTGTTTCCGGAACAGAGAGACTGCGGTGGAGAAGTTGAGGGAGGGGCGCAACCCCTTGCCATCTCCGGAGCTTGTGCCCTGAACCCAAGGAAGCAATCCTTTCTGGGGAAAGCAGGTGGCTAGCCCTGGGGTCAGAACCAGAGAGACTCACTGAGTTCTGACTGAGAAGAGTGAAAAGCATTCAAACTGTCCCTCAGCCTGCTAAAGCCAGCAATACCAGAAAAACTGGTTTGGCCAGTGAGAAACCAATAAGAGGTTTTTTCTTTTTCTTTTTTTTCTTTTTCTCCTTATCCCACTGTTGGTGTTTGATTGTTTGATTTTATTTTGTTTTTGTTTATTAAGCAACTTTTTATTTTTTAACTATTATTATTTTTATGTCTCTCAATTCCTTCCTTTTCTTCCTTCCATCCTAGTGCTATTACTTCCACTCCAAATCTGTCTCTCCTGCAATACATCTTCTGCTTGCTTTTCCTTTTTTTTTCCTGCAAATTACTGCAAATTTATATTATCTTTTTCTCTCTTTTCTGACATATTTTATTTTAATAGTAGTTTGGTATTTTTTTTCTCTTTCTGTATAATCTTCTTTGCTTGGCTGGTTATACTGTCCTTTGATAGGTTCCCCCTGTTACCTCATTCACAGTGTGTTGATAATTTACTGTCCCTCACTTGGGTTCCATTAGTACACCACTCAAGATTATATACTTCTTATTCTTGTTATCTAGATCTCATAGAATCTGCCACAAGATTGTTGCTTCAATATTACTGTAAATAAGACCTATTCCATACACTTGTAAATACAACTTAACACCCGTCACAGATCTCAGCCCACTTTGCAATTTCCTAAACTCTATTAATGTAGGGGTTATCTCTATTCTTTTACACACTACTCCTATTTACTATATTTATTCCCACCCTACCTCAGAATCTGACCTCCAACAGCCTCACAGCTTTCTAGATCCAACTAACAACACTTTCCTCTCCACTAAGAGTCTTATCTTCTTTACATACTTTCTAAAACATGGATAGTGGGGTGGAAGATCACGGTTAATACTATACATAGCCAAAGGACCTCCCATCTCTTCTCTATTGGCTGCTACTATAAATATCATAGAATACTGGCTTGCTGTCTTAAAACATTTTGCCTTACTCCTCCAACTGATCACAAAAAGAGTAGGGGGAAGCTGTGAACACCAGGATACCCAAAAGAGACTACACCACTGAATCTCACAGGTATTCTACCACAGAAGTTCATACCATAAACACAGAGAACCAGACAGATCAATTTAAGAAACAGAGGTTAACAAGAAGAGTCTCAGGGACAATGAGAAGACAAAGAAACAATCCGCAAATGAAGGGAAAGGAGGAAGCCTCAGAAGGAATGCTAAAGGAAATAGAGGCAACTCAACTATCAGATATTGAGTTGAAAACAATGATTATAAGGAAGCTAAATGAGCTCACAATGAGCTTCGAGAAACTACAGGGAAGCTACAATGATCTCACTGCAAACTATATCAATATGAAAAAGGAAATAGAAACTATCAACAAAGGCCAAGAGGAAATGAAGAATACCATTTCTGAACTGAAGAACACATAGAAGGAATGAAAAGCAGGATCGATGAAGCAGAAGATCAGATCAGTGAAATGGAGGACAAAGTTGAAAAAAACACCCAGAAAGAACAAGAAAAGGAAAAGAGGCTCAGAAAAAATGAAGAGAGATTAAGAGAAATGCAAGACAATATGAAACGTAATAATATGCGTATAATAGGGATACCAGAAGAAGAAGATGAGCAAGGGATAGAAAATCTACTGGAAAAAGTAATGATGGAAAACTTCCCTAATTTGATGACACAAAAAGTCACACAAATCCAGGAAACACAGAGAGTTCCAATCAGGAGGAACCCAAAGAGGCCCACCTCAAGACACATCATAATTAAAATGGCAAAATTTCAAGACAAAGAGAGAATATTAAAGGCAGTGAGGGAGAAACAGGAAGTAACATACAAGGGAGCCCCAATAAGGCTAACAGCTGCTTTCTGAATTGAAACACTTCAAGCCAGAAGGGAATGGCAAGAAATATTCCAAGTAATGAGAACCAGAGTTCTGCAGCCAAGGCTATGTTATCCAGCAAGGCTCTCAATGAATACAGACGGCCAAATAAGAAGCTTCCCAGACAAAAGAAGTCTAAAACAACACACCTCCACTAAACCAGCTCCGAAAAAGATGCTAAAGGTTATGATTTAAGGAAAAGAAGGAATAGAGAAAGAGAGAGAGGAACACATGTGGATAAATGGCAATGAATAAGTACCTATCAATAATAACCTTAAATGTGAATGTATTAAATACCCCAATCAAAAGACATAGAATAGCTTAACAGATAAGAAAACATGACCCACACATATCCTGCCTACAAGAGACCCACCTCAGGATACAAGACCTGCACAGGCTAAAAATGAAGGGCTGGAAACAAATTTTCCAAGCAAATGGACAGGGAGAAAAAGCTGAGGTAGCAATACTCATTTCAGACAAAATAGACTTCCAAAAAAGAGCCATAAAGAGAATCCCATAAGGTCACTTCATAATACTCAAGGGAAGAGTCCACCAAGAAGACATCAATATTGTAAATATATATGCACCCAACATAGGTGCACCCAAATACATAAAGAAAATCCTAGAGGACTTCAAGAAAGATATTGACAGCAACACAATTATAGTGGGGGATTTTAACACACCACTGTCAAAAATGGACAGATCTTCCAAACAAAATATCAACAAAGATACCATGGCATTGAACAATACCCTAGATGAAATGGACTTGACTGATCTATTTAGAGCCCTCCATCCCAAAGAAGCTAAATACACATTCTTTTCAAATGTATACAGTACATTTTCAAAGATAGACCACATGATAGGACACAAAACAGGTCTCAACAAGGTCAAGAAAATCAAAATCATACCAAGCATTTTCTCGGATCACAAGGCACTGAAACTAGAAACCAACCCCAAGAAAAAAAAAAAAAACAAAAACACTCAAAATCATGGAGATTAAACAGCATGCTATTAAACAATGAATGGATCAAGAATGAAATTAGGGAAGAAATCAGAAGGTTTCTGGAAACAAATGAAAATGAACTCACAACAACCTGAAACTTATGGGATACAGTGAAGGCAGTCTTGAGAGGGAAGTTCATAGCGATACAGGCATACCTAAAAAGGATGGAAATAGTTCAAACAAACGACCTAACCCTACGTATACAAGAACTAGAGGAACAACAACAAACACAGCCCAGAGCAAGTAGAAGGAAGGAAATAACCAAGATCAGAGCAGAATTAAATGACATAGAGACTAAAAGCACAATTCTAAGGATCCATGGATCCAGGAGCTGGCTCTTTGAGGAGATAAACAAAATTGACAAGCATTTAAGAAGACTCATCAAGAAAAAAAGAGAAGACCCAAATAAACACAATCAGAAATGAAAGAGGAGAGATTACAACTGACACCACAGAAATGCAAAGAATTGTAAGAAATTACTATGAAGAACTGTATGCCAAGAAATTTGAAAACCTAGATGAAATGGACAAATTGCTAGAAAAGTACAATCTTCCAAAACTCAATGAAAAAGAAGCAGAAAACCTGAACAGACCAATAACAGCAAAAGAAATTGAAGCAATAATTAAAAAACTCCCAACACACAAAATCCCTGGACCAGAAGGTTTCACAGGAGAATTATACAAAGCATTTAAGGAAGACCTAACCCCTATCCTTCACAGACTATTCAAATAAATCCAAAAAGATGGAAGGCTCCCAAACTCTTTTTATGAGGCCAACATCATCCTAATTCCAAAACTAGATAAAGACACAACGAAGAAAGAAAACTTCAGGCCAATATCTCTGATGAACATTGATGCTAAATTCCTCCACAAAATACTGGCAAACCGCATCCAACAATACATAAAAAAGATCATCCACCATGACCAAGTGGGTTTCATCCCAGGCATGCTAGGATGGTTCAATATTCACAAATCAGTAAATGTAATACATCACATAAACAAAAGCAAAGACAAAAATCACATGTTCATATCAATAGATGCAGCAAAAGCATTTGATAAGGTACAGAACACATTTATGATAAAAACACTCAGCAAAGTGGGAATAGAGGGAACATTCGTCCACATAATAAAGGCCATATATGAGAGACCTACAGCCAGCATCATACTCAATGGGCAAAAACTAAAATCTTTTCCACTAAGAACAGGAACAAGACAAGGCTGTCCACTTTCACCACTTTTATTCAATATAGTACTGGAAGTTTTAGCCACAGCAATCAGACAAGAAAAGGAAATGAAAGGCATCCAAATCGGAAAGGAAGAAACGAAACTGTCATTGTTTGCTGATGACATGATAGTGTACGTAGAAAATCCTATAGACTCTACCAAAAAAACTGCCTGACCTAATATACAAATTTGGCAAAACAACGGGATACAAAGTCAATATCCAGAACTCAAAGGCATTTCTGTACACCACTAATGAAACAACAGAAGCAGAAATCAAGGAACAAATCCCATTGGAAATAGCAAAAAGAAAAATAAAATACCTAGGAATAAACCTAACCAAAGAGGTAAAAGACCTGTATTCAGAAAACTATATACCACTGGGGAAAGAAATCAAGGAAGACACAAACAAATGGAAACATACACTATGTTCATGGATTGGGAGAATTAATATCATTACAATATCCACAATACCCAAAGCAATTTACACATTCAACACAATACCTATTAAAGTACCAATGGCTTATTTAACAGACATAGAACAAACACTTCAAAAATTTATCTGGAACCATAAACGACCCTGAATACCTGCTGCAATTCTGAGAAAGAAGAGCAAAGTAGGAGGGATCACAATACCTGACACTAAACTACATACTACAAGGCCACTGTAATCAAAACAGCCTGGTGCCGGCATAAAAACAGGCACATGGACCAATGGAACAGAACAGAGAGCCCAGAAATAAACCCAAGTCTCTACGGTCAATTAGTATTTGACAAAGGAAGCAACAACATAAAATGGAGTAAAAATAGCCTCTTCAACAAATGGTGCTGGGAGAACTGGACAGCTACATGCAGAAAAATGAAACTAGAACACCAACTAACAACTTACACAAAAATAAATTCAAGATGGATAAAAGACTTAAACATAAGCCGTGACACTGTTAAAGTACTAGAGGAGAACATAGGCAGGAAAATATGAGATATATCACGCAAAAACCTTTTACTGACATGTCCCCTAGAGCAAGAGAAATAAAGGAAAGAATAAACAAATGGGACCTCATCAAAATAAAAAGCTTCTGAGGGTGGTAATGGGAGGGAAGATGGGAGGGGGGTGGGTGGGCTTGATTGGGAGTAAAGGGGAGAAAAATGTACTTAAACAATCATTAAAATAAAAAATAAAAATAAAAAAAGAAAAAAAAAGAAAAAGCTTCTGCACTGCTAAAGAAAACAGTATCAAATTAAAAAGAGAATCAACTGTATGGGAAAACATATTTGCCAATGATACCTCAGACAAGGGCTTAATCTCCAAAATATGTAAAGAAATTACACGATTACACTCTAAGTAGACAAGCAACCCAATTAAAAAATGGGCAAAGGACTTGAACAGACACTTCTCCAAGGAGGACATACAGAAGATCCAAAATCACATGAAACGATGTTCAATATCACTAGCTATCAGAGAGATGCATATTAAAACCACAATGAGGTACCACTTCACACCAGTCAGAATGGCCATCATAAGCAAAGCAACAAACAACAAGTGTTGAAGAGGTTGTGGAGAATAGGGGACACTAGTGCACTGTTGGTGGTACTGCAGACTTGTACAATCACTGTGGAAAACAGTATGGAACTTCCTCAGAAAACTAAAAATGGATCTGCCTTTTGACCAAGCAATTCCACTGCTGGGATTATACCCTAAGAATCCTGAAACACCATTCCAAAAGAACCTTTGCACCCCAATGTTCATTCATAGCAGCACAATTTGCAATAGCTAAGTGCTGGAAGCAACCTAGATGCCCATCAGTAAATGAATGGTTCAAAAAAACCATGGTACATTTACACAATGGAATTCTATGCAGCAGAAAGAAAGAAGGAGCTCCTACCCTTTGCAACATCATGGATGCAACTGGAAAGCATTATGCTAAGCGAAATAAGCCAGGCAGTGAAAGATAAATACCATATGATCTCACCTTTAACAGGAACCTAAACAACAAAACAAACAAACAAACAAAATACAGTCAAAGACACTGAAATACAGGACAGGCAGAAACTGACCAGAGGAGATAGAGGGAGTTTCAGGGGAAAAGGGGAAGGGTTTACAGGAACAAAGTTAGACACATGGACAAAAACTAGGGGGAGGGTGGTAATGGGAGGGAAGTTGGGAGGGACGGGTGGGTGGGCTGGATGGGGAGTAAAAGGGAGAAAACTGTACTTGAACAATGATTAAAATAAAATAAAATTTTAAAAAATAGAAACATTAGAATACACACACATACACACAGAAACACACATGATGTCCTCATTACCACAAGTCTGAGCTGGGGGATGGAATGCAAGGAGCAGGGCCATTGAGAGTCGTTTTGAGTAGCAACAGTTTTTTAGATAACATCTAGAACAGCATTTAACATATCTATAACCTTTAACTGGTTTCATAGATATGTTAAACAGCTGTGGCCATGCTTTGAGCCAGGGGGATGGGAGTAACTCCAACCCATGATGTAACTGGGAGGAAACTCCCCCCCCCCCCCGCCATCCCCAGTTACAGAGCCTGGGTAAGAGCTTGGAGATGATTGGCTCCACACCACAGGCCACACCTGCCTGGAATTACTATGGCATCCCAGTAAAGCTGGAAAAATATGAGAATGTTGGCAGCTGTGGTCAGTTGTAGGAGGAGTCAAAAATGGTGCAGCAGAGGAAGATTGGGGCTGGGATTTAAACCCAGGAACAGCAGCTATGCAGCATCTTTTTGGAATAATATGCCTTGGGCAGAGAAGAACTACAGACTTCTATTTCTTTTTCTGAGATATGGTACTCCAGACTGGGCAGAGGCGGAAGGAAGGACTGTGCATTTGTGGGTATTCTAAAGGACATTGGAATCTCAATGAAGACATTAAGTCATTACTCTTAAGTTTATATAACTCTTTAAATAAATAATCTCTTTCCTTTTCTCCTATCTCTGGCATTGAGAGATGTCTTCCCCTGGCAGTGGGCAAGGCAAACCTAGTACAGGGTGGAAGACCTCTGGAGCAGAAAGGTAGGTCCATTCAGTAATAGTATATCATCTGCACCCCCTGGTCTGTTCTGTAACACCTCCACAATGTTGCAAAGGGTAAAGTTTTCTTCTTTTTATGACTGAGTAGTATTCCATTGTGTAAAGATCCCACAGTTGTTTTATCTACTCAACTATTGATGGACACATTGGGCTGTTTCCATATTTTGGTGATGGTAAATAAAACTACAATGAACATAGAGGTGCTTATGTCCTTTTGTATTAGTGTTTTGAGTTCCTTTGGATATATTCCCAGAAGTGGGATTGTTGGGTCAAAAGGCAGATCCATTTTTAATTTTTTGAAGTATCTCCACACTGCTTTCCATGGTGGCTGCACAAAATCTGCATACCCACCAACACTACAAAAGGGTTCCCCTTTCTCAACATCCTTGCCAGCACTTCTTTGTTGATTTATTGATGATAGCCATTATGACAGGTGTGAGATGCTATCTCATTGTGGTTTTAATTGCACTTCTCTGATAATTAGTGATGTTGAACATCTGTTCATATGTCTATTGGTCATCTGTATGTCCTCTTTAGAGAAGTGTTTATTCAGGTCCTTTGCCCATTTTTTAATTGGGTTGGATTTTTTTTTTTTTTTGGTGTTGAGTTTTGTAAGTTCTTTTTTTTATTGTTGTCCAATTACAGTTGCCCTCAATTTCCCCCCATTACTTTCCCCTACCCTGCCCACACCCCACTTCCCACATTTAATCCTCTGTCCCACCTTTGTCTTTGTCCATGGGTCTTTTATACATGTTCCTTGATTTGACCCTTCCCCTTCTTTCCCCCATTACCCCTTCTCCTTCTCCTCTGGTCACTGTCAGTTTGTTCATTATTTCCATGTCTCTTATTCTATTTTGCTTGCTCATTTGTTTTGTTGATTAGGTTCCACTAATAGGTGAGATCATATGGTATTTGTCTTTCACTGCCTGGCTTATTTCACTTGGCATAATACTCTCCAGTTCTATCCATGCTGTTGTGAGAGCTAGGGGTTCCTTCTTTCTTTTTCCTGCATAGTATTCCATTGTGTAAATGTACCAGTTTTTTACTGATGGGCACTTAGGCTGTTTCCAGTACTTGGCTATTGTAATTAATGCTGCTATGAACATACGGGTGCATAGGTTCTTTTGAATTGGTGTTTCAGGATTCGTAGGGTATAATCCCAGCAGTGGAGTTTTGTAAGTTCTTCATCAGGTGTATTGGCAAATATGTTCTCCCATTCTGTGGATTGTCTCTTTACTTTGTTTGTGATTTCTTTCGCTGTGCAAAAACTTTTTAGTTTGATGTAGTCCCATTTGTTTATTTTTTATCTTGTTTCCCTTGCCTGGGGAGATATATCCAATGAATTA
>PVIA01014112.1:0-28589 GCA_004024845.1 Tonatia bakeri
TTATTGACCGTAGAGACTTGGGTTTGTTTCTGGGCTCTCTGTTCTGTTCCATTGGTCCATGTGTCTGTTTTTATGCCAATACCAAGCTGTTTTGATTACAGTAGCTTTGTCATACAGTTTGGTATCAGGTATTGTGATACCTCCTACTTTACTCTTCTTTCTCAAAATTACAGCAGCTATTCGGGGTCATTTATGGTTCCATATAAAGTTTTGAAGTGTTTGTTCTGTGTCTGTGAAATATGGCATTGGTACTTTAATAGGTATTGCATTGACTGTGTAAATTGCTTTGGGTAGTATGGAGATTTTGATGATGTTAATTCTTCCGATCCATGAACACAGTGTATGTTTCCATTTGTTCGTGTCTTCCTTCAGTGTTGTGTCATTTTCTGCATACAAGTCTTTTACCTCCTTGGTTAGGTTTATTCCCAGGTATTTTATTTTTCTTTTTGCTATATTGAATGGGATTTTTTCCCTTAATTTCTGCCTCTGGTGTTTCATTGTTGGTATACAAAAATGCCTTTGATTTCTGGATATTGACTTTGTATCCCACAGTTTTGCCAAATTCATTTATTAGGTTGGGTAGTTTTTGAGTGTAGTCTGTAGGGTTTTCTATGTACACTATCATGACATCTGCAAACAACGACAGTTTTGTTTCCTCCTTTCCAATTTGGATGCCTTTTATTTCCTTTTCTTGTCTGATCACTGTGGCTAAAACTTCCAATACTATATTGAATAGAAGTGGTGAGAGTGGACAGCCTTGTTTTGTTCCTGATCTTAGTGGAAATTATTTTAGTTTTTGCCATTTGACTATGATGTTGGCTGTACGTCTCTCATATATGCCCTTTATTATGCTAAGACCTGCTCCCTCTATTCCCACTTTGCTGAATGTTTTTATCATACATGAGCATTGTACCTTATCAAATGCTTTTTCTGCATTTATTGATATGATCATGTGATTTTTGTCTTTGCTTTTGTTTATGTGATGTATTATATTTACTGATTTGCAAATATTGTACCATCCTTGCATCCCTGGAATGAATCCCACTTGGTCATAGTGTATGATCTTTTTAATGTATTGTTGGATGTGGTTTGCCAATATTTTGTTGAGGAATTTAACGACTATGTTCATCAGCGATATTGGTCTGAAGTTTTCTTTCTTTGTTGTCTTTATCTGGTTTTGGGATTAGGATGATGCTGGCTTCATAAAAAGAGTTTGGGAGTCTTGCATCATTTTGGATTTTTTGGAATAGTCTGTGAAGGATGAGGGTTAGCTCTTCCTTAAATGCTTTGTAGAATTCTCCTGTGAAACCATCTGGACCAGGGATTTTGTGTGTCAGGAGTTTTTTGATTACTGCTTCAGTTTCATCTGCTGTTATTGGTCTGTTCAGGCTTTCTGCTTCTTTTTCATTGAGTTTTGGAAGATTATATTTTTCTAGAAATTTGTCCATTTCACCTAGGTTTTTAAATATCTTGGTGTACAGTTCTTCATACTAATTTCTTACAATGTGTTGTATTCCTGTGGTATCAGTTCTAATCTCTCCTTTTTCATTTCTGATTGTGTTTATTTGGGTCCTTGCTCTTTCTCTCTCTCTCTCTCTTTTTTTTGGATGAGCCTGCTTAAGGGCTTGTCGATTTTGTTTATCTTTTCAAAGAACCAGCTCCTGGATTCATTGATCCTTATAATTGTGCTTTTAGTCTCTATGTCATTTAATTATGCTCTGATCTTGGTTATTTCCTTCCTTCTGCTTGCTCTGGGATGTCTTTGTTGTTGTTCCTCCAGTTCTTGGAGGCGTAGGGTTAGGTTGTTTATTTGAAATGTTTCTATTTATTTATTTTTTTTTAGGTAGGCCTGTATCACTCTGAACTTCCCTCTCAGGACTGCCTTCTCCGTGCCCCATAAGTTTTGGGTTGTTGTGAGTTCATTCTCGTTTGTTTCCAGGAACTTTTTGATTTCTTCCCTAATTTCATTCTTGACCCATTCATTGTTTAATAACATGCTATTCAATCTCCATGATTTTGAGTGTTTGGTGTTTTTTTCCTTGGGGTTGGTTTCTAGTTTCAGTCCTTTGTGGTTGGGGAAAATGCTTGATATGATTTCAATTTTCTTGAATTTGTTGAGGCTTGTTTTCTGTCCTATCATGTGGTCTATCTTTGGAAATATTCCATGTGCATTTGAAAAGAATATGTATGTAGATTATGTATGTAGATTCTTTGGGATGAAGGGATATATATATCAGTTATGTCCATTTCATCTAGGGCATTGTTCAATGCCACAATATCTTTGATGATATTCTGTTTGGAAGGTCTGTCCACTTTTGACAGTGGGGTGCTAAAATCCCCTACTATAATTGTGTTGCTGTCAATATCTTTCTTGAAGTCCTCCAAGATTTTCTTCATGTATTTGGGTGCTCCTATGTTGGGTGCATGTATATTTACAATGTTTATGTCTTCTTGGTGGATTCTTCCCTTGAGTATTATGAAGTGACCTTCTGGGTCTCTCTTTATGGCCCTTTTTTTGAAGTCTATTTTGTCCGATATGAGTATTGCTACCCTGGCTTTTTTTTTTTTTTCTGTCGCTTTGCTTGGAAAATTTGTTTCCATCCCTTCACTTTCAGTCTGCGTAGGTCTTTTGTCCTGAGGTGGGTGTCTTTTAGGCAGCATATCTGTGGGTCATGATTTCTTATCCATTCAGCTATTCTATGTCTTTTGATTGGAGTATTTAATCCATTTATATTAAGGTTATTATTGGTAGGTACTTATTCATTGCCATTTTCATACCTGTGTTCCTCTCTCTCCCTCTTTTCCTTCCTTTCTTTAAAGCAGTCCCTTTAGCATCTCTTGTAGAGCTGGTTTGGTAGAGGTGTATTCTTCTGGACTTATTTTGTCTGGGAATCTCCTTAGTTGGCCTTCTATCTTTATTGAGAGCCTTGCTGGGTAAAGTAGTCTTGGTTGCAGGCCAATTCTCATTACTTGGAATATTTCTTGCCATTCTCTTCTGGCTTGGAGTGTTTCCATTGAGAAGTGTGTTGTTAGCCTTATTGGGGCTCCCTTGTATGTTACTTCCTGTTTCTCCCTTGCTGCCTTTCAGATTCTCTTGAAATTTTGAAAGTCTTGAAATTTTGCCATTTTAAGTATGTGTTGA
Source organism: Tonatia bakeri (assembly GCA_004024845.1). NCBI lineage: Eukaryota > Metazoa > Chordata > Mammalia > Chiroptera > Phyllostomidae > Tonatia > Tonatia bakeri. The sequence goes on from PVIA01014112.1 coordinate 3,143, forward strand.
AGTGAGCCTCTTTGGGTTCCTCTTGATTGGAACTCTCTGAGTTTCCTGGATTTGTGTGAGTTTTTCTCTCATTAAATTAGGGAAGTTTTCCATCATTACTTTTTCAAATATATTTTCTATCCCTTGCTCTTTTTCTTCTCCTTCTGGTATCCCTATTATATGGATATTATTACATTTCATATTGTCTTGCATTTCTTTTAATCCCTCTTCATTCTTTCTGAGCCTCTTTTCCTTTTTTTGTTCTTTCTGGATGTTTTTTTTTTTTTTCTACTTTGTCCTCTAGCTCACTGATCTGATCTTCTGCTTCATTGATCCTGCTTTTCATTCCTTCTACCGTGGTCTTCAGTTCAGAAATTGTATTCTTCATTTCCTCTTGGCCCTTGTTGATAGTTTCTATTTCCTTTTTCATGTTGATATAGCTTGCAGTGAGTTCATTGTAGTTTCTCTGTAGTTTCTGGTAGGTCATTGTGAGCTCATTGAGCTTTCTCATAACCATTGCTTTGAACTCCATATCTGAGAGTTGAGTTGCCTCTGTTTCATTTAGCATTGTTTCTGAGGCTTTCTCCTTTCCTTTCATTTGGGGATTCTTTGTCTTCCCATTGTTTGTGAGAGTCTTCTTGTTAGCCCCAGCTTCTTAAATTGATCTATTCTGGCCCCCTTGGTTTATGGTGTGAACTTCTGTGGTAGAATCTCTGTGAGATTCAGTGGTGCAGTCTGCTTAATCTCCTTAGCTCACTGGTCTTGGGTTGTCATTTAAGTTGGCTCTGTGTTTGTCTGGGTTTTGATTGTTTTTCGGTCTTTTGTTGGTGGGACCTTCCCACCAGCTGGTTCACTGAGGGTCAGTCTGTCCATCACCTCTTGTATTTTGTTGTGCTGGTGAGGGCACATTGTGTTGAAGCTGGTTCTTCCATGTGTACAAGATTTGAGGATTATTTCTTGCTCTTGTTCAGTTGTTTGTACTGGGTATTTTCTCCACTCTTTAACTGTATTTCCAGATAGGTCCAGGATTGAGGTTTGTGTGGTTTCCAGGCCCTCCTTCACCTTCTTCTGTTTTTATCTGTTAGTAGTTCCTTTGTTGTTGGGTTTCCTCTTCCAGTGGGTATCCTGGTGTTCACCACTTCCACCTACTCTTTTTTGTGATCAGTTGGAGGGGGAAAGCAAAATGGTTTAAGATCGCAAGAGAGTATTCTATGAGATTTACAGTAGCAGCTGGCAGAGAAGAGGTAAGAGATCCTTTAGCTATGTATAGTGTTAACCATGATATTCCACCCAAGTAGTCGATTTTTAGAAAGGATGGAAAGAAGACAAGGCTCTTGTTGGCGAGGGAAGGATTTTGAGGTGGACCTAGAAAGCAGTGAAGTTGTGGGAGGTCAGACTCTGCAGTAAGGTGAGAGTAAAGGATAGTAAATAGGTGTAGTGTATGAGATAATAAATTTAACCACTACAGTAAATAGAGTTCAGGAAACTGTGTAGTGGGCTAAAATCTGGGAGGCGTGTTGTGTAGTATTTACAATTGTATGGAACAGCTATTATTTACAAGAATATTAGAGCAACAATCATATGACAGAATGTGTGATCTGGATAACAAGGATAGGGAGTATAGGACCTTGAGTAATGTGCTAATGGAACACAAGTGGCATGATGGACAGTAAATTAGCAATACACTATGAAAGTGAGAACAGGGGAAACTTGTCAAGTGATACAAAATAACCAGCCAAGCAAAGAGGACTATAGATAAAGAAGATGAATATAAAAATGCTATTAAAATAAAAGATGTAAGAATAATGAAAATACTAATAATACAAATATGCAATAACTTGCAGGTTCTCTGTAATAGCAAAGTGAAATCTGTCTCACTGTCTCAGCTGTTGGGATGCCCCTCTTTGGGTCCAACTCTGGTCTTTTCACAGTTCCTGTTTTGTTTTGTTTTTTGTCTCACTAGTGGGTATGTTAAAAAAAGGCAGAAGAAGGAAGGAAGAAGAGGCAAAATTGGAAAGAAAGGAAGAAGGAATAAAACAAGAAAGAAGAAAAGAGGAAAAGAAATTGAAAGATAAAACAATAATAAAAATTAAAAAATAAAAGATTACTTAAAAAAAAGAAAAAGAAAAAAAACAAACCTCTTGTTGGTTTCAAACTGTCCAAACTGGTTTTCCTGGTCTTGCTGGCTGTAGTGGACTGTGGAGAAATTGGTATGGCTTTTCTCCCTTCCCCATATGCATTCAGTCAGTCTTGCTCACACTCTCCCCAGAACTAGCCTGGTACCTTGGGTGTGGAACCCAGGTCTTCCTCAGAGTGCTCTTTCTCTGGGGTTACCACTGTAGGCTGGGGTGCGGGCACTCGGCCGGGCTCCTGAGTCCTGCAGGCTCAGGCGTGCACCCTTTCTAGTGCTATGGGGGTGTGCAGGGCCTTCCGGGCAACCTCAGGATCGTTGCCTGGCTGGGTGGGGAGGAGGCCGGAGCAATTGTTGCAGGAGAATTCCACAAGCAGTGTCTCTCTTTTCACTTTTTCTTTTTGAGAAATTCCTCCTCCTCAAGCCTGCTGCTCTGTATAGCAGCCTGGCCTCTCACATAGCCCAATTCTCTAGACAGATTGGTGACTATTGGGGTCAGGGCCTGTCACTGCCCGACTCTCAGCTCTCCCCGGCTGGCATCCACAGTCTCTGTGGGTGCTCACAGCCCCTGTGTGTTTGCCACTTAGTCCTTACTCCTCTCTCTGTGACTTCAAGCAGCTAGGTCTTTCCCAGTACTGCTCAGACCTTGTTTGGCTGGGGAGGGAACAGTTGCCCAGGCTCTCTCCCAAGGACTCTGTGGCAAACCTGGCGGCAGGCACCGGGCCTGGGGCTGCAGCCACCCTGGTCCCCGCGCTGATCCCTGGGACCTTACTGTCCTTAAGTACTCTCTTTACCATCTGGTTTTTCAGAGTCCGCTACAATTTTTGGTCTCTTATTTTCATATATGCTGGCGAACTCTTGCCTGTTTGCTATGTTCCTATGTAGATTGGCTAGGTTTTTTCCCCCGTGTGTAGGGGGAAGTGGAATGTGCTCCCTTCTACCTCGCCACCATCTTCTTCTCTTGTCCCAGAATCAAGTTTTAAAATGGTTTATTCTTACCCTCGAACCATTATCTTGTGCCTGTATAATATTCAAGGACTTAAGGTTAAAAAATCAATTGCATTCATAGACAACAGGGAGAGTGATCACATTTATAATACTTTTAATGAGAAAAAAGAAGTGTTCTTAATGATTGGAAAATTCACTATGAAATTACCTAGTAACATGGCTGTTCTAAAAGTCAATTGATATTTAGACTACATTAGTGAGATTAAATTATGTAGGATGAGGGAGGTGATAGTGCCATATGCTCTGGATTATCAAGTGGTCAGATACTAGCTTAAGTAGTGTGATCAGTTTTGAGTGTTATGTATAAGAGTGATTCTAAAACCTGCGATGTTAGCAGAGAGGCAAAAAAATGCTAAACGGTGATTGTAGTGGCAATAGTAGTGTTCTGTCAGAAAGAGTTTTAGCAATAGGAGAAATTTAAAAGCTAGCACATGACAAAGTGAATTTGGTTTATTCTTTATAATGCAGAGGACGTAGAAGGTTAAAGTTACATGGAGACAGAATTCAGAGGAGCGTAAGAAGGGCATGTTGGCACTTAGTAATTGTACAAGAGAGGAATGGCTGCTGTGTGTAATAATGTATCGTCTACTCATTGAAAACACCATGTAGAAATTACCAGTCAGAAACCTGACTGATTGGAGTTTTTATTACTGCTTTAGTGTTGGGACCAAATCATTTATAAGGACATTAAGGAACATAATAATCATTTGTTTAATAAATGAATAAATGATGTTCAATTCTAAAACCATGAAGATGAAAACATATAACCATTATTTGTCAATAAAATATGCTGCAATTTTATTCATCAGAACTTTTCCTATGTGTCAGTCTCTTGGGAGCATATGAAAAAGGAAGAGAGAACAGAGCATGATTTACAAGGGGTTCACAGTGGCAGAGGTTAGCATGAAGTCAGTGAGTGCACAAGGCATAAGAGAGAAGAGAGCTCAAAAAGGACATGGAAGGACACTGATGTTGAATTTTAATATATTTTTTCATAAAGTATATGCAAATATGTCTTCCAGAGGGAGAACTGCTTTGGAGAGATTTATGGTGGACTTAGCTGTACTACTTGGGCAGAGTACTTACACTCCTGGGTGTTTGTTATCTTTCAATAAAGCAGGAATAAGAACATCTAACTTGCAGTGTTTGTGGAGATAAAAGATAACAGCATAATACAGTAATGTTTATATTCTGTGTGATAAATAAATTACTCTTACTGTGATTACTTTGTGTTAACATATTGTCTTTATGGCAGTATTTCAACAGGGACACTGTAATTACATTTAATCTACTTCCAGTGGACTTAGAATCCAAAAGACAGGCATCACCAAAGAAATATATAGTCCTAGGTTTAGTTTTCTTGTTTGATTGTTCATATCATAGGTGAGCTGCATGTTGATGGCATATTATTGTACACGTTATTTGGATTTTTTTAAAGGACTTTGTGGAGTAAATGAAGAGCAAAATCACAGTTTTAGGTTCATTTATATTTGTCAGTCAGCATTCCATCAGGAAAACAGTCTCTTTAAGTATATATGGAAATAAGGGAATTGTTAACAGAAATTTGACCTAACACAGAAGGAGCTGGGAAGTGAAAGTCTGGAAGAGCTGGATTGGGAAATCAGAGAAGAGTTACCAAGGGATCTGCCTAGAGCACTGGTATGGTTAGGCAAGTGGGATGAAATGAAAACTCATTGGAAACTTGTGAAGCCCAACATGTCCAGTCACTCAAATGGTTCCAAGGAGGCAGTTGCTAAGGGAGTTTAGGGAAGCTAGTGCCTTTGCAGAGCTTCTGACTCTGTGGGTCAGCAAGCAGGCACCTGGTGGCAGGCCTGTCCCTACTGTTGGTCAGCAAGGTCTGTAGTCCAGTGCAGCCTGAGTCAATTTGGCAAATATACTCTCTTATATTAACTATATTTGCTTCAAAATAAAGACAAAGAATCATTCTTTCACCCAAAATTGATACATGTGTTCTTGTGTACAATAAAAACATGCTGCACCTCTCCCCTTAAGAGGATATACAAAATGACTTAAGTCTTTGAGGAATGCTCATTCTTCTTCTAGCTGAGGCAAATCCCTAGAACTTTAATTCTGAGATATAGTTAACTACCATTAATAAATATTATGTTGTTAGAGTATGGAAATGAGTGAGAAAGTCGGTGTACATATACAAACACACAGAAGGAAGAAAGATATAAATACTCTTATTTACTAGTGCCCCCATATTTGGAAGTGGTCATGGGATCAGAGCTGGTATATATAACTTCCTTTTCCCACTCCTGTATTTCATAGTCTTTTTTTGCCCCAGCAAGTGCCTAAATTCATTGTGGTTCCTTACTTTGTGGGGTGACCCAACTCTTTATTCATGAAGAGTTTGTGTCATTACAGTTCTGCTTTTTTTGGATTGTCATAGCCTTCCATTATCTTTTGCCACAACATATGGGAAGACTAGGTGGCATTCTGGAGGATCTCCTGCATACCACAACACTCCCTCTAACCTCTTTCTTGTTAGTTCAGTGGCAGGAGATGCCCAAAGTAGCCAAAGGTAGTCTCAGGTTCCATTGCAATGTTGTATTTTCTGGTGGAATAATTTCTCTTTTCTGGAAGAAAGATGTCTAAACCAAAAAACAAATAAATAAATAAGCAAGCAAGCAAGCAAAAACTCCAAAATTTGTAGAGAAAGGAACCAAAAATATTGCTAGTGAGTCATTAACATTAATATGAGAAAGTCCCATGTCTAGTCTGTGATTCCTCAATGACTCCTGAATTCTGGGTATAGGAGAAACATCATTACAGTTGAAGCTGATTCAAAGCCTATCTAATCCAGGAGTACATTATTCCAACCCCATAAAATGCTGTCACCAGCTGGTTCCATAAGTGCATCTTCCAAAGGCCATTTCATAATTTTATTAGGCCGGCTGTTTCAGGATGAGGAGAACATAATGATATCAGAAAATCTCGTGAGTATGAACCCAACGCTGTACTTCATTTGCTATAATGGGTTTCTTTGTCAGAAGCAGTGTTGTATGGAATCCTATGAAGGTGAGTAAGGCATTCTGTAAGCCTACAGATGGTAGTTTTAGCAGAAATGTGGACTGTCAGGAAGGCAAAACCATATCTAGCATGCCTGTCTTTTCCTGTGAGAACAAAGAACTTCTCCTACAATGATGGAAGTGATCCAATGTAATCAACCTGCTACCAGGTGGATGACTGGTTCCCCCAAGGAATGATGCAGCTTCAGGTGCTGAGTTTTGATCTTTGATCTTGGCAGGGTAGGTACTCAGTCATGGCTATAGACAAGTTGGCCTTTGTGAGTGGAAATGCATGTTGCTGAGCTCATACAAAAGTTTTATCTCTGCTTTCATGATCATAGTTTTTATGAGCCAATTGACCAATTATGGGTATAAAAGAATAGGAAAAGATCATATGGTATTTGTCTTTCACCAATGGCCTATTTCACTTAGCATAACATTCTCCAGTTATGTCCATGCTGCCACAAATGGTAGGAGTTTCTTTTTTCTTCCTGCTCTCATCTCTAAGAGGAACCTAATGAACAAAATAAACTAATAAACAAAATAGAATCACAGGCATGGAAACATGGAACAGACTGAAAGTGACCAGAGGGGAAGGGGGAAGGGGAAAATGGTGGAAAGAAGGGGAAGGGACTAGACAAAGAAGATGTATGCATGACCCATGGACATGGACTACAGTGTGGGAACTGACTGCAGGAGTGGGGGATGAGATGGGTGGAGGAAAGCAAAGGGGGAAAATTGGGACAAGTGTAATAAAATAACAATAACAACGATTTAATAAAAAAAAGGACTAGGAAAAGAATGAGTAACCTTGCGTATATGATTATTAAGATTTTCCTGTCATAAAGTTGTTGTTTGGTGAGCATTTGTATAGGACAAAAGTATTCTCATATGTCTTTCCACACCTCTTCTCTAGTCATGTTTCTTCCAAGTGGCTGGCCATCCACCCAAATAGCCACTGCTCATGACTCACTTTAGATATGTACTTCTTTCCATCTGTTCTTCCAGGAAATAATGCCCAGGTGTACATCATGAAGTTCTTCCCAGTGGAAAGACTTTATTCACCAAGATCCTTCAGAGCCCCACTTGCAGTGCTGCAGCTGTCCACTTTAGGAAGTCCCACATAAGTATGTGGAATTGTATATGAACAAAGACCAAATTGCTCTTCCCCATTCTGCCGGAGAGAGAGAGAGAGAGAACCAAATATGGCAGAAGCAGGAGCCATGGCCATGAAAATTTGAGCCACTTTCATGCAACCTATTTGTGATTTCAGAACTTGTGGAGAAAAACCTGTCTGTCACCTTCACTTGCCTGAATACCACTACAGAGGTCTTAGTGGGTCAGATAACATCCTGCTTGTTATGAGTATATAAGACCACATGGTTATTTAATAGCCATTATTAAGTGTTAGGCCTCTACTGGTACCCAGGAATAAGGCAGAAATTGTTTCTCAAATGAGCAATTATCTGCAGAGAAAGTATAATTTTACTGCAAAGTCCTAGAGGTACATTGTAACTTATTTATAGGGGTCTGTCAAAGCTTTCCCTTAGGATTCCCAAGTACCATAGATAATTCAAGCACCATTGGACATGCTGAGTCATGTGACTCAAGTGGCAGATAGGTTGAATGGGAACCTATTTCCATAGATCCTCCTTTTGATCTGGTTCAGAAACTGAGAGCTAATTGGGTTATTTAGCATATAGATTGAAGTAAGATGTCCAAATCAAGGTATCTCTTGCAACCAAAATTTGTAGGCCCATCTCTTAGAGGTAGCAGGTGCCAGATGAATACTTGTTCACCATGTGATATGAGGTATTTCAACATACACCAAACTACTGCTTCCTAGAAATTTCACAGATATACTCCTGAATTATTATGTTTATTATCCCATTCTCTGGCATGCCTATATCTTAATAAGATATCTAGTGTACTTGATACTATCTGCTCACTAGCCAATCAATATAATTTATTTATGCAGTGGGCTTGCTTGATGTCCTGTAGATTAGAGCCACAAGCAAGCTCCCAGCAGATGAACCTGCAGAATACAGCTGGAGAGTTGATAGAGCCCTGAGAAGGAATAGTAAAACATACTACTGTTTTTGGTGAGCTTTACTAACAAGTACAGGGAAAAGTACTTTTGAGATTTACAGTTTTAAATTAGAATAAAGGGGTAGTGTTGATTTGTCTCAATAAAGTGACCACATATGGAAATATAGCTGCAGATATAGTTACCACTTACTTAAGTTTATTATAGTATGCTGTTGTTCTTCAAGATCCATCTGCCTTATACAAAGGCCAAATAGATGAGTTGAATGAGGATGTGGTAGGACCCTCTCAGTCCTTGATGGTGACTCAACTTTGGCAGTCTCTGCAAGAATGTTCTATTTCTTTTGTTTCACTACTTTGATAGGGAGCAGAAGTTCTAGAGACCTCCATTTGACATCTTATCGTAATCATCCTGTCTTTGAGAGATCCAATGTGAAGATTCTACCAGTTGCAGAGTATGTCTCTTCCTATCATGCTTGCCTGAGTTGAGAAAGTTAACATGGAGTAATTTGGGGTACCCTTTGAGTTCATGAGGTGAACCTAAGCCAAAAAGTTATTGATGATTAGACTTCATTCTGTTTTAAGTATTTTCCAGCCAGCCTGGTGGATTGCAGTGGCAATGTAGATTCCTAGGGAATATCAATTGTCTACTAAACCCTGAAAAATATGATTATTTCTCTTTTCCTAGTGTACTAGGAAACCTGGTAAATTAGCTCAGGTTAATTTGGGGAAATTCAGGAGGAAAATTTATTGTTGAAATTATTAAAAGCATAGCATGGTTTGTACTCAAGAGGACCCATCCTCAATTTTTATAAGAGCCTCTGGGTCTATAAACAGGTTAAAGTCCAGATATTTGTTGAGGTGCCAATATCTGTTATGGTGACTGAAGCAAGAGTTTCACCAGACTTAGAACCTTTCTGGTTGTACAAATCAAGTATGACTTTAGGAGGTTTCCCAACCTATTTCAGTCCTAGATACACAATGATTTATTAGTTTATGCCAAAGAGCTCTGTAGGTCAAAATACTGTGGCCACTGCTTCAGCTTTATGGTTTTTTTTTTTTAAATATTCATGGTTTTTAGTATTCAGGTTCATCTATCAGTGCTTGAAAAACGTGTTGTGTGTTGTTTAGTGATGTGTTCTACTTACGTCAATTAGATGCTGTTGGTTGGTTGTGTTGTCCAGTATTTCTACATCTTCACTGATTTTTTTGTCTAGTAGTTCTAAAAGTTGCTGAGAGTAGGGTATAAAGTTGCCAGCTATTACTGTTTTTTTGTCTCACTGTTTTTGCAAAATACGTACACACACATATGACTTTCCCTCCATGCTGAAAATGTTATTAATTTAAAATAAATAATTTACTAATGTAAATTAAATAATCAGGAATAGTATGATTTGGTGACTGTTGAATTTCTGAGTTTTTGCCATTTTCTTTCAAACCTTTAAAACTAAAGCAGGTATGTGGATTCATGTGTTATATTCCATAATTTATAATTTATTGATTCTTTGGTTTGAAACTTTATATTTTCTAACATACATTTAATACTTTGTAAAAACATTAGGATATATTTTCAAACATGCATTTAATACTTTGTAGAAATATTATAATTTTTAGGCTTTTTAGTCTTTATTTTAGAGACAAATTTAGAGACTTATGGTTATTTCCATGGATGCAACACACTACAGCTTTTATTGCATTATGATAATTTTGATTAAAAAACAGCATGGCAAGAAGCAGCTGTGAATTCACAATTTAAACCAATTTACCCTTCTTGTTGAATACACATAGCTATGATAGATACAAATACATTTATTTCAAAATTAAAAAGACATGGCTTTGCTAAAAAGCAAGATAAATATTTCTATAGGCAAGAAATAGAATAGTAACTAACAGTAATAAACACAAAGGTAAAGACACATGTCTCCTGGGCTTGAGAAATCCAAATGGTCAAAGGCAATAGGAACTTGTCTATCTTGGACTAATATAAGCCAACATTGCCTTCTGTTCATGGGTGGTTGGAAAAAATCATTGATGAATGGAAGTTAGATGTGGCTAGACTTCTCTGCCGAAGAAAGTAGGTTGAAAAAGGTTGCCACAATTGCCTAGGGTTATATCTTGGTTGAGATAGTCAGAGAGGGAAAATAGTTATTTAATCAGAATCTGGATCATGCTCTACTATGGCCTTTCTCATCATTCTAATATTAATATTAAATGGAAGCCTTGAGGTGCCAATACAGTGGGTGGGCATGGGCTGGAGGTCTTGAGGGTGCCAAGTAGGCAAGAAAAAACTGTTAGGAAAGCATAAACACAGAGAAGAAAGGGAGAAAAGTGAACTATCACTAAAGATAGGCATGCAAATTAAATTTAATACACATGAAGAAATTTACTTTCAAGAAAGCCATTGCAAAAAATAGTTGGGACATGAGCATATGTCCATGAAATTCAAATTACAGAATAATTTGGAAATGACTTTAAAACAAATGTTTCAGAGGCTAAAAACTAGAAGTATTAATTAAAAGTAAATTAATTTATGAAACAAAGTCAGACTTATGTATTTCTAAAAAAAAAGGTGGATACAGCAAAAAAAAAATTAAAATCCAAGGAATAAAAATAATTGAGAAGAGAATTAGCTAATCAGAAAATTATTCCAAGAAGTTCATCTGTAACTTAGCACAGAGAGATAAAGAGAGGAAAAGATAAGTGGATCTTTAAAATGATAGTGTGAAATAGATTGAGAGGTTCCAACATATGTACTGTAGGAGTTGTAGCAGCAGAGGATTGAAGAAATTGTATGGAAGAAATAATAGTTAAGATATTTTTAGTTATGAGGCAGTAGGAAGAATGAGAAAACAAAAAAACAGAGAATAAAAACAAATAAGTTAGAAAAATATAACCACAGACATTGAAATAAAGAACAGACTGACAATAACCAGAAGGGAGCAGGGAGAGGGCTAATGGGGGACAATAGGGAAGGTCCATCAAGGAAATGTATAAAGGACACATAGACAAAGCCAAAGGGGGTAGGTTTGAGGGTGGGAGGTGGGGATGGGTGGGGCAGGGGGCTGTGGTGGAGTGAAAATGGAAACAACTGTACTTGAACAGTAATAATAAAAAAGAAACTTAAAATACATCAATAAATGTTATTAACTACTGTATGTCTACTTTTTAAAAAATAAAAAATATGGGACTATGGATTTAGACAAAAATGGAAAATATTATTGGAGGAATATGTATTTATAACAAATAAAACTTGTTAATATTCTTGTCTTTTTGTGGGGGAGAAAAACAGATGCTGAGTAATTTTAGGTCTTATTAGAAAAAAATATTTTCCTAAGTATACCAGTTGAAAACCTAAAAGTTATCATGAAAAGATAATGATGAAATTTATAACTTCCAAACCATGAGATGTGTTGATAAACATTTTGTCATTTTTCTTCAGATGTTTCAATCCTTGCATATAATCACAAACTTACTCTCCTTCCTCCCTCAGATTTCCTGAGACTCCCTGAGTAAACCCAAATAGAAGCCGGAGGGGATGGCAGCCGTTTGATAGTCCGGTGCACATCCACCTCTTAGGACACAGAGACTAATGGAGAAGGGGGTAGTTGATCTGGAGGTGTAAAGGAACATATCTGGTAGAACCTCACTGCAGAAATAAATCCCAGATAGAATAAAGGTCCATATGGAGAAAACAAAACTTGGGAATTATTAGAAGATAATATGAGATTATCTTCATATCTAAGGGATATGGAAATGTTTCTTTACCAAGATCCCCAAAACATACATCCCAAAAGACAGATGAGTGAAACTATATAGTAAAATTATTTTTTTTGAAAAATAATATACAAAATTACCAAATGCAGATAACAAATTACATATATAACATACATAGTATTTATATTTCCAGGATACACACACACACACACTATGCATATATGTGTATATATATACACACAGTGTGTGTGTGTGTGTGTGTGTGTGTATATATATATATACTATGAGTCAATGAAACTGGCCAAATAACCATTGAAGATGTAAACCATTACACAACAGTTAAAGTTAACTTATCAAATCTTTAGTATTAACATGGATAAATCTCAAGAAAAAAATACTGAATTGAAAAATGAAAGGATTATATGTAGTACTATAATTCCATTTATGAAATTAAACTACAAATTCAGAGCATGCTGTATATTGTTTATGAGAGATACCTAACAAAAGTACAAACATGTGGATTGGCTACTGTAAAGAAATCACACTAATTACTTCTGAGTAACAATGGAGAGGAATGGGAGTGGAGAGTGTAACATATGTGCTTGAACATAATCTCTAATGTTTTATTTCTTAAAACATCTTAAGAAATATGATAAAATGTCGATTTTACTTAATTCAAGAGGTATAGGTACATTGCATTATCTTTTTAAAAAACATTCTGGGCTTTAAAACATTTTAAGAATAACAAAGAGGAAAATACTTTATCTAATACAAAAATACTGTCTCTAACATATAAGAGTGATTTGGATCATCACTAGACTGTACTAATTTTAATTCTGTTGAACAAATTGATTGCTGAAGTTATGAAATTACTTTTGTGCTTATTCTAGTCTCACTGTATCTGTGGTAATGGATCAGAACAAGCAAGAAATATTTCTCCCTAGTCTTTCTTTCCCATAGCAAAAGAGAGCCATCAGTGTCAAACATATTCCCAGGAGTATAGCAGCTAAACAATCAGAAAGAGGTCCTTAATTCATGCATAAGTGTTAATTGATTTTTTAATTCAGTAAGCAACATGCACAAAACAGTATTCTGGGCTATATAGATAACTACAGAAATCACCTTAGAGGAAAACAGCAGGTGGCAGAAAATTAACATTCACTAAACTCTTTATGTGTATGAGCTCCTGAGCAGGAATTTTAGCACAGTCAGGCTATTAATATGGAGTCTTTTAAATATAATGTTTTAAAATATATATAATATTTATTTAATGTTTGGCAGTTAGAAACTTGTTTCCTGTCAATAAAAATTGAATGTTTAAGTTCCAAATAAGGGATTCATTCCACAAACTATACCACAGCATTTAACCACTTGAAATTGTCTTGCTGCACTGTATTGCTCATTCATACTCTAGAGAAAGGGACACCTCACTTGGACAGAGGCGTGGAAGCCTCAAGTTTTATTTAGACTGTACTTGAACTTTATTTTATCTGTCTTTTCTGTTAGAAAGACATTTTCTACTTTTCCAGGGTATTTGTTCTTTGTCCAGTTTTTTTTTCTGACTTTCTGAATCACCAAATTTATTGGGTGACATCAAAGCTAAGGACAAGGTCCTAAGGTTTCTCTTGATTTGGCTCCTTCCTGCTTGATCTTGGGTGACATAGCTGACTTTAATGTCCCAGACTCCTCATCTGACAAATGGGATTGTTACAGAACAAAACAAGGGGGGGGGCTGGGATGATAATACTATTACTGAAAGAAACTCAGGTCCGTCATGTCCGCCGCCTTAAAGTAAAGATATCTCTCAATGCCAGAGATTCGTGAAAAGGAAAGGAAACATTTATTTTGTGCTATACAAACTTAAAGTAGTGACCTAATGTCTTTGCCAAAATCCCAAAGTCCCTTAAAACACCCACAAACACACACAATCCTTCCTTCCCCGTTTTCCCAGTTTGGGGTACCGTATCTCAGGAAAGGAAATAGAAGTCCTTGGCTCAGGCAGACCCCGGTTCTTCCCAGTAATCCGTCTTGGCTGGGAGACCTTCCTCGGTTCTCGGCACCATCAGCTGTGTCACTGGAATCTCTGCTAAAGCCAGGTGGTGGTTCCCCCTACTACTGTTGCAGGGGTCCCCACTCTGGCAAAGCTGCGTGGTCCTCCCTCACAGGGCTCCAGCCACGTGGTCCTCTCTCCCCCAGGATCAAGAGAGTCTCTACTCTGCCAAAAGCCGAACGGTTCTCTCCCACAGAGCTGCGGGAGGCCCTACTCTGCCAAAAGCCGCAAGGTCCTCTCCTCTATGGCTGCCGCGCCTGGGCTTTTAAATCCTTGCGCCAATCTTCCTCTGCAGCCCCACGTCCGACTCCTCCCAGACGTGGCCACACCTGCCCTTAATCTGTGGTCCTTTCCAGCTTTTCTGGTCGCCATCTGGGTCTGGGCAGGTGTGGCCCCATGTCATGGAGCCAATCATCTCCAAGCTCTCACGCAGGTGCTGCAACTCGGGGAACCTGCCCCCCCCCCCCAGTTACGTCTCAGTGGGGAAGTTACTTCAATCCCCCTGGCTCAGAGCAGTGCTATAGCTATTTAACATATCTATGTAGCCAGTCAAAGGTTATAGATATGTTAAATGACCACACCCCAGAGGTTAGCTGCAGAGCTGTTGCTATGCAAAACAGCTGTCAATGGGCCTGCTCCATTTGTCCCTTTCCCCCAACCCATACTTGGGGTGGGGGTGAGGACATCCTAGCATTTTCTGAACACCTTGAGTTCTGTACCCCATTCCAAAAGTCCATTTGGGGTCCCCTCTCTTGGCCGCACCCTGTAACAGGATGATAATAGCACTAACGCTTAGCTCATAAAGTTGTTGGGTAGGAAGGAAGGTAGATTACAAATTAGGAAATGACACATGTACCTCAGGTCAACAATGAGTGGTATTAAGCCTCTAAAAATGAAATCTATCATTTTTTTTAAAGAGTTAGATTTAGATGACAAACAATACACTTGTTCTTGGAAAATAGCACTACGTGGCACAGCCCTGTGCTTCTGATTTTCAGATATGACCTGGGGCAATGTCAGTTGTCTAGTTTTTATTTAACCTGGGATGCTGTTATGTACCTTGCACAGAGTGGGTTGCCTGCTTAAGAGTGAGTTTTAAATTTTCCACTTGAGGGCGCTGTCTACTTCTGTGGGAATTGGAGCAGCACAAATATTACACAAGGAATTTTTTTTCCTGCGAACTCAAATTAACTTGTACATTTCTGATGTATTCCAGTGACGTGTTAGCTCTCCTTATTGATTAGTGCCCCAGTCGGATGTCATTCTGACCTACGCTCAGCACTTTATATTAGACACTTTATTACTTTGCACTAATCTTCTCAAATATCTTGAGAATACTTACATCAATTTTATAAATGAGCAAACAACCTGAGAAAAGTTAATTGCTCCAATTTGTCCTAACTAGCATTTGGTATAAAACTCAAACTTAATCCTAGATCAGTCTAATTAAAAAACTAGTTTATATTCTTCCATGTTTCCTCTCTTTTATATATATATTTGTGTATTTACAAATGTGTGTACATATATACATGTATGTGTATGTGAGATAGGCATATATATAAATGTAACTATAATTTAGTGGGTAAATGTATATATTATGTTTAAATTATATATTTTAAAATTACACTTAGATTATATTTTAAAACAGATCCAACTTAAATATCTTGAAGAAAATACACAGATAGAACTGTTTGCCTGCAGAGGAAGTTCTGTTTTCTTGTTGAATAATGCAATAAATGTGCTAAAGCAGAGCCAGCGTGCCCAACTGTTTTATCAGATTGGCAAGTGATAAAAAAAAAACAACAAATTACTGTCTAGAAAGAAAACACAGTGTTTTGTTTTTTTCTTTTACCATGAGCTGCATTAACTAAAAGGAAAGCACTTTGGCCAATTTAATAGGTGAGTTTTTTTCTCCATCTCTTGTAAAATTGAATTAGGTAAAGACTGTAAAATTATATTTATAAAGAATCAATTCCCTGAGCAGACTAAGCCACTAATTTACATAAAGTTACCATTTTCTAACATAAGTAAAAGCAAAAGGGATAGTAGTATGCATTATAATTATTCCATTTGTATGCAAATATTATTATTTAATTTGCATAAAAATTCCTCAAGGTAACCAAGTTGCTGTTTGCTACCTCTTTGTTTTTAGATGGTGTACAGATTGAATGCTTTTTCCCCCCAAATTTTCAAATCTGAGTAATCTCATTAACAGAAAGGTCACTGAGGAGAGCATTGATATAATTATCATTTGAGCTTTGTATAAGTCAGCACTTTCTTCATAATCAATAGTAAGCATTTATTTGATGTCTGTGGTGTCTGGGGCATTGTGCTGAGCAGAAGTAAAGCATGGTTCCTGCCCTTTTTGAAAGCAGGGCTTCAAGGGGAAAAACAGAAGATATCCCTTATTTGAGGGGAAGGACTGTGAGAATAAGGGCGGTGGACGGCACAGAAAGGCCAGGCTGTGACCTAGATGTTTGCATTTCTCAAAATTTGCCTACACAGTGCTTTGTTACATGCAATATAGTTAATATGCTCCAGGCATTTCCAGGAGAGAAAATGAACCCGGGTAGCCATTGAAGCCTGTTTCTTCCCATCTTTTGGTAGTTTAACAAGAAGCTGGCTCAGCAGGTCTGAGTTAGTTCAAGAGAAGAACAGACTGGAGACTATGGGCTGAACCCCTCCCCGTCCCAATAATTCCCTCATCAGGAAATGAGCATTGGTTTTTGGTAGCCTATATGTTTCCTGTAGTACTCACTCACCCGTTTTCCCTCCATGTAGAGGGTTATGGAGTTAGACTCCTTCCTGGGAGCTTTGTGCGTTGTTTGCAGTACAGCTGCACCTGCCCTAAGCACAGTCACCTCTATAAGATAAAACAAGACTTTGAGAGATTGTGTGCTCTATTTTCAATGCTTTAAAAAATACGTCGGTGGTGCTAATGGCATGTGTGATTGTGTTTTCTTCATACAACACATTTACTGATAAAATACCCTGTGTGAGCAAGGAGCGCAAGGACCACCAAATCAGTTATAATTAAAGTCACAGCAAAAATGATCTTCAGAGTCTGGCACGTCACCTGTGCTCAGAACCAAAGGACCAAGTAATTCACAACTTATGGATGTGTTTGCATAGATATTCCAATGAATTGACTGCCATGTCCCTGCTTGCTATACAG
Source organism: Tonatia bakeri (assembly GCA_004024845.1). NCBI lineage: Eukaryota > Metazoa > Chordata > Mammalia > Chiroptera > Phyllostomidae > Tonatia > Tonatia bakeri. The sequence goes on from PVIA01014112.1 coordinate 20,278, forward strand.
GGACACATTTAAGAACCCAGATCATGAAACAAACTTTGATTTAGGCACATCAAAGTGGAAATTTTTTGAGAATACATCAGTGGAAGTGCTAATGTTAGATAACAATATGTTATAAATTTTAACACTGACCTTTAACATTCCAAGAGCAGGAAATGCCTGAGGCTTGCCACTGTCATTGCCTCAAGTTCTAGTTGAACAAGCTTTCATTTGGCCCTCCAGAGGCGCTACTGATGAAATCACTTTGAGAAATGTCAGAACTAGATAAAACATTTTTGCACACATTATGCCTGACAGGCGAACCTGGTGGGCTGATGTCAAAAACATAAAATCTCATCCTAGACTTTTTTTGAAATGTGCCTGTTCCTTCTACAAATATAGAGCCATTTAAGATTAACTTCCTGGCTAAGACCTCCATGCACTTCAGAGGACACATAGGGTTGATAGCACTGATCATTACTGGGTTTTCTTTTCTAAAATCTGGAGACAAAAAGAGAAAATTACGACATTTACTTTCCCTAGACAGAGTTCTATAATCCTATAAAAGTTGTAAGCATAAAATGGAGAATTCTGAATATATATCACTTTGCTTGTATATAATTATATTTGTAGGATAAATTCTGTAAATTTGTATCTGGGTCATTTATAATTTTGAAATATCATGCCAAATTGCTCTCAATAGTTTAACTTAATCTGTGGCCTCAGAAGCAATTTATGAGTATTATTATTATACAGTGTGTCAGAAATGTACTGATTTTCAATAGGTAAAAATATTTGGGTTTTCTGTATAAAAATAATATTAATGTAGTTTTAATTTATATTTATCTTATGATGAAATTAAACCTTTTCAGATGCTTGCTTTCTTATTTCGTTTTCTGTGAACCACCTATACATATACTATGCTAATTTTTCTGTTGGGTTGTCATTCTCTTACAAACTTTCTTAGCAGCTCTCTCTATGTTAGGGAAATCAATATTTGATTTCTGGAATATAATGTTTTCTTCCATCTTTTAATTTTACATTAAGTATTTTTTTCTGCAGAGAATTCACTTTTAATTATAATTTTCAAATAATAAAGTACATTAATCTTTTATTCTTTGGCTTCTGAAATTTCAGTACAAGTTAGAAAGCCCTCTTGTACTTCAAAGCAATAAAATGAATGTCCTAAGTTTTATTCTAGTGGTTATAAATATATTGTGGGGGAGCTTTGCCTGCAGAGCCCCCCGTCCACCACGGATGAGAATAAGTCTACCAAGACATGATCTGCTTGGGGAGGAAAGGTGGCCGATCTCTGGAAGGAGAAGGACCAAGAGGCTTTTCCTCAATGGCTTTTATTGAGTTGGTTTACACAGGAAGTCAGGTAATGCTCATTACTCATTGCCTGGAAGTAAGGATCAAATAACAAGGAACTCTTATGGCCTATTTTGAGTCAGAGTCAGATAGCTAAAGAGCTGTAAGAACTTTAAGGAACAAACTTACTTCCTCCTTGGACCCTTCTCATTCAATTGAGAGCATTCTAAACAAAGCAGGTTTCACAGGATTTTACATATTCTTTCTTAGGCCTCATCACCTGGGGAATCCGCCCTTTCCAGTACAGGGTGGCACCACCCTGTCATTGTTTTAGGCTTAGGTAGAGCAAGGGAAGTAAGGCAGTCGAGATATTAAGAGATTTTCTCGCAGATGGAATGAGGACTCAGGCTTTTTCAAAGCCGAGGGGCAGGGGTCCATCACCCCCTTTTGGTGTAGCCCCCGAGGTCCTTCCTTGGGGGCCTCCCATGTGGTTGTGCCTGTCTTAGGTCGTTCCCCCCTTGGGGAATCTTACCTGTCATTGGCTAACCGACCAAGCATTGGGGGCTAGGCAGGGTGAAGTAAAAGGAGCAGAAACCGCGCTCTGTCAGGGAGATAAGCTTGTCTCCTTGCTGGCTTATGGTTCCAAGGTCATTCCCTCAGCCTTATCCTTGGTAGCGGTTACAGCTTCTGAAACCAGGCAGGGAGGTTCCCAACATCATATTAATTATAATTATTAACAAAACATATTGAGATATTAAAATAAATACATAAATATAAAATCAAATATTAATAAGAGTGCAAATAAATTAACAATATGTAATAATTAATATGCAATTGTTAATAAAACATCAAATATTATATACATGTATTTACACCTTTGACACTGGATTTGTTTCATCTTTTCCCATTCCTGAGTAGAAAGTCAGGCAAGAGATAGCATTGGAAAAACTCTGAGACTACGCTGCTATTGCTGGCCAGCATCTAGCATTCTGGTTGCCAGGAAATATCTTTTATCACTTACTAAGGATGGTAGTAAACCAAGGTAGCCAGGAGGAGGGAGACATGTTTCACCCACTAACTCAGCAGTCCTGTGCCTGGTCTGATAATATTGTCAGGTGTTCCAACATCACAACAAACACTATGTTAGCATGGGAGGAGGGAAGTCCTTGAAATTCTATGTACTGTTTCCACTATTTGGGAAAGAAAGGCTTTGAAATTGTGTATTCATCCCAAGGCCTGGAAGATGGAAGGGGTTCACAGTGAGCAAAGAAGCCCATAAAACAACTTTGGTTAATTGCCTACCTCTGGTCACTATCTCCTTTATGAGGGAGTTCCTAATGCTTACAGAAAGAGCCCATAAATAACTTTGGGTAACTGTCTCAACTTTAATTAACTGCCTCCTGTCATATATCTGTTTTACAACAGAATGAACAAATGGGGTCTGAAGCAACATAAGGATTCGGGATAAGGGACCCCCACACATACCTAAATTTGGGTATTCATGTCCCCTCGAGAAAGCTGGCACCACCTTTACCTGTTCATCAATACACAACTCCTTCATCCCCATCCTGCCAACTGTGTAAGTCTTCAGAACAAAGGACCTGGGGCTCTTGCCACCTCTGCTCTGACTACCCATGCCCCTGCATCTTGCCACCCTTACTTTGCAATGCTCTGAACCCCCGCCTTGGCAATGCCTGTTTTCTTCCATGAGAAAGAAAATCACTATCACCCTGCCTGCATGCTAATAGACTTTCTGATCTCGAATTCTTTACTGTGTCAGCAAAAAGAACCAGACTTCTTCATTAAACCAAAGGGACTTTATGTTTCTTATTTTAAATATTTTTACATATCTATGTATTTACAATATTATTTCAATCAAATAATATTGTCTGTATTCTTCTTACTTTTTAATACTTTTTTCTTTTTTCAATATATTTTATTGATTATACTATTATAATTGTCCTATTCCCCCCATTTATTCCTCTCTGCCCTGCACACCCCCTCCCACCTATATCCCCCTGCCCCCCCATTTTAGTTCATGTCCTTGGGTCATACCTGTAAGTTCTTTGGCTTCTATATTTCCTATACTATTCTTAACCTCCCCCTATCTATTTTCTACCTACCATTTATGTTACTTATTCCCTGTACTTTTTCCCCCATTCCCCTCCTCCACCTGCTGATAACCCTGTATGTGATCTTGATTTCTGTGATTCTGTTATTGTTCTACTTGTTTGCTTAGTTTGTTCTTGTTTTTGTTTTTTTAGGTTCAGTGGTTGATAGTTTTGAGTTTGTTGTCATTTTACTGTTCATATTTTTGATCTTCTTTTTCTTAGATAAGTCCCTTTAACATTTCCTGTAATAAGGCCTTGGTGATGATGACCTCCTTTAACTTAACCTTATCTTGGAAGCACTTTATCTGCCCTTGCATTCTAAATGAGAGCTTTGCTGGATAGTCATCTTGGATGTAGGTCCTTGCCTTTCATGACTTGGAATACTTCTTTCCAGCCCCTTTCTGCTTATAACCTTTCTTTTGAGAAATCAACTGATAGTCTTACGGGAACTCCTTTGTAGGTAACTCTCTCTTTTCCTCTTGCTGCTTTTAAGATTCTTTCCTCATCTTTCATCTTGGTTAGTGTAATTATGATGTACCTTGGTGTGTGCTTCCTTGGGTCCAACTTCTTTGGGACTTTCTGAGCTTGCTGGACTTCCTTGAAGTCTATTTTCTTTGCCAGATTGGGGAAGTTCTCCTTCATTATTTGTTCAAATACACTTTCAATTTCTTGCCCTTCCTCTTCTCCTTCTAGCACCCTTACAATTCTGATGTTGAAACATTTAAAGTTGTTCCACAGGTTCCTAAGTTTCTCTCCCTTTTTTAAATTCTTATTTCTTCATTCTGTTCTAGTTGAATGGTTATTTTTTCCTTCTGGTCCAAATTATTGATCTGAGTCCCAGTTTCCTTCCCTTCACTGTTGGTTCCCTTTATGTCACTTTTCATAGCCTTCACTTTTTCCTCTATTTTGTGACCATACTGGACCAATTCTGTGAGCATCCTGATTACCAGTGTTTTGAACTATGCATCTGATAGGCTGGCTATCTCTTCATTGCTTGGTTATATTTTTTCTGGAGCTTTGATCTGTTCTTTCCTTTGGACTGTTTTTTTTTTTTTGGTCTCAGTGTGCCTATTACATAGAAAGGTGCGGAGAACTTGGTATTCACTGGGGCAGGACAACCCACGTCACTGTACTGTGGTGCTGTATGAGGGGGAGGGGTCCGACAAGGAGCAATGCAGCCCATTCAGCTCTCTGCTGGTTTCTAGTCTGCTCCCCTGCCGCTACCCAGGAGCAAATTGGGTCCTTCTGGTGCTGATTCCAAGGTGGGTGGGTTTGTGTACATTCTAGGACCCTGTGGGCCTCTCCAAAGAACTCTCCTGTGAGGCTGGGAGTTTCTCCCACTGCTACAGTACTCACAGGTGTTTTTCAGTCAGAGGCTTTGAGACTTTATTTTTTTGTGCTGGAAACCTTGGTCACACAGTCTATCTATTTCACTCCCAAGTTGTTTCTCCTGGTTTATACGCATGCAGATGTGAAACTGACCACTCTGCCAGCTTCTGCCTTGCCCAGGCCACCAGCCACCGCCTTGCAACGAGTCCTCTCTGCCTGGCTGCCCGGCTCTGTCCCTCCTACCAGTCTGGATGAATGTTTCTTCTTTACCTCCTTACTTGTTGGTTTCCATAAAGTTCCATTTTCTGTCACTTCTGGTTGTTTTTTGTTTTTAAATTTGTTGTTGTCCTTCTTTTGGTTGTGCAAGGAGGCACAATGTATCCACCTATCCCTCCATCTCGGCTGGAAGTCTAATACTGTATTCTGTGTGTGTGTGAACTAATAATGTCCTTGTATTAATATATTTCAATTTTTGCTCATATCCTCTGTATTATTATTTTGTGTTTTACAAGACTGTAATGTGATGAGATATGTAGATATTAATGACTTTAACATTACCATTATGATCTGTACCCTTTGGACTTATAAATTACCTTTGTGACTAATTTTGACTTTTACATCCTTGTATTCAAACCAGATTTTATTCCAAGACAAAAATTACAAAGATATAAAGAAAAATTATTATGGGGAATAAGGAACTTAGTGTTCACTTTGTAGTTTTGAATTTATAAAGCTAGTTCCTCTTTTTTTAACTATGATTTTAACATACAACAATTTTCAGTGTCACCTTAATTATATACCAAATGCGCAGTTCTTGATTAAATAAGAACCTGATTAATTTAAGAGAGCATCATACTTTTTACTCACTGAAATTCTAACCTAGTAAATTGATAATGTCTTTTACTGGTTACGAACTACTCTCTTTGAAAAGATCATTACCCTGAAGATATAAACACTTAGAAACTGTTCTCAATTGTAATAAATTGTTATCAATCATGAGCAGCATAACCTTAATATCATTTTCATGACAGAAAAATAGTTAGTTTTTGTACATGGTAGATGGTTGAACTTTTATTCTTTTGCTTGTGGCTATCTAGCGTCATTTGCTGAAAAGACAATTCTTTCCCTTTTGAATGGTCTTGACATCTTTGTGAAAACTGGTGTACCATAAAGTATTTCGTTTTATTTCTGGACTTTCAGTTATATTCCATTGATTTGCATGCCTCTCCTTATGACAGTACCACACTGTCTTACACACTATCTGATTACTGATCACTATCTGATTACTGATGAAAGTATAAATCATCCTTTTTTCTTTTTGTTGTGGCTATTATGAACCCTTTCAATGACATATGAATTTAAGAATCAGCTTGTTAATTTCTAAATATAATCATAGTGATCACATTGAATTTGTAGATCAGTTTGAGGTATACTGCCTCTTTAACAATTTTAAGTTTCAGATCAACGAACAAAAATTAAATGCTTTCCCATTTGTTTTGATCTTTGTTAATGTCTTCCAATAATGTTTCATAGCTTTAATAGAATAAATTCTGCATGTTTTATTAAATTTATCCCTATTTTATTTCTTTTGATGTTATTGAAAATGGAATTTTCTTATTTTAATTCTTAGATCATCTACTGCAAATATATAGAAAGATAGCTGATTTTTTCACATTGATGTTTATGTTGAAAACTTGCTGAACTCATTTATTAGTTCTGATAATTTGTTAGTGGATTATTTAGGATTTTTTTTCATGAAAGTCACTTCATCTTTGAATAAATATTTTACTTTTCCTTGGCAATCTGGATGCCTTTTATTTGTTTTTCTTGACAAACCAACCTGGGGAGAACTTCTAGCACAATATTAAATAGAAGTGGCAAGATTGTTTACCTTGTGTTGTGACTTGTCTTGGGTGAATATCTAGTCTTTCAACATTATATATAAGATAACTCTAAATTGTTTTTAGATGTCCTTTATCAGGTTGAAGAAGTTTCTTTTTATCCTTATATTGTGGAGTTATTTTTATCATAAAAGAGTATGAGATTTTGTCAGGTGTGTTTTCTGTGTTTATTGAGATGATTGTGTGATTTTCAGAAGTTCTATTAATATTATGTATTACATTAATTGATTTTCAAATGTTAATAAAACCTAGTATGATAGGAAATATCTCACTTGACCATAGTGTGTAATTCTTTTCATATGTTATTGGATTCTGTTTACTAGTATTTTGTTGAGGATTTTTTGTGTCCATTATTATCAGAAATATTGATCTGTAGTTTCTTTTCTTGTGTAGTGTTCTTTTCTCTTTCTCTTTTACTTTTTTCTGTTTTCTTTTTTTTAATTTTTATTTTAATTGTAGATCAAGTACAGTTTTCTGTCTTTTACTCCCATCCCAGCCCACCACCCCCAGCCCTTCCCATCTCCCTCCCACTTCCACTTCCCACTAGTTTTTGTCCACGTGTCTTTTATACTTGTTCCTGTAAACACTTACCCTTTTCCCCTGAAATTCTGGTAACTGTCAGCCTGTTCTCTATTTCAGTGTCTTTGGTTATATTTTGTTTGTTTCTTTGTTTTGTTGATTAGGTTCCTGTTAAAGGTGAGATCATATGGTATTTGTCTTTCACTGTCTGGCTTAGTTCGCTTAGCAAAATGCTTTCCAGTTCCATCCATGCTGTTGCAAAGGGTAGGAGCTCCTTCTTTCTTTCTGCTGCATAGAATTCCATTGAGTAAATGTACCATAGCTTTTTGATCCATTCATTTACTGATGGGCACTTAGGTTGCTTCCAACACTTTGCTATAGTAAATTGTGCTGCTATGAACATTGGGGAGCATAGGTTCTTTTGGATTGGTGTTTTAGGGCTCTTAGGATATGATCCCAGCAGTGGAATGCCTGGGTCAAAAGGTAGATCCATTTTCAGTTTTCTGAGGAAGTTCCATACTGTTTTCCATAGTGGTTGTACCAGTCTGCAGTCCCACCAGCAGTGCACTAAGGTTCCTGTTTCTCCACAGTCTCTCCAACCTTGTTGTTTGCTGCTTTGTTTATGATGGCCATTCTGACTGGTGTGAAGTGGTATCTCATTGTGGTTTTATTTTGCATCTCTCTGATAGCCAGTGATACTGAGCATCTTTTCATGTGTCTCTGGATCCTCTGTATGTGCTCCTTAGAGAAGTATCTGTTCAAGTCCTTTGCCCATTTTTTAACTGGGTTGCTTATCTTCTTAGAGTGCAGTTGTGTAAGTTCTTTACATATTTTGGAGATTAAACCCTGTCTGAGGTATCATTGGCAAATGTTTTTCCATACAGTTGGATCTCTTTTTATTTTGATTCTGTCTTCTTTAGCTGTGCAGAAGCTTTTTATGAGATCCCATTTGTTTCTTTTTTCCTTTATGTCCCTTGCTCTAGGGGACCTATCAGTAAAAATGTTGCTGTGTGAAATATCTGAGATTTTCCTGCCTATGTTCTCCTGTAGGACTTTAATGGTGTCATGGCATATACTTAAATCTTTTACCCACCTTGAATTTATTTTTGTGTATGGTGTCAGTTGGTGCTCAAGTTTCATTTTTTGCACGTAGCTGTCCAGTTCT
>PVIA01014113.1:0-28592 GCA_004024845.1 Tonatia bakeri
CTGTGGAGGATAGGGGTTAGCTCTTCCTTAAATGCTTTGTAGAATTCTCCTGTGAAACCATCTGGTCCAGGGCTTTTGTGTGTTGGGAGTTTTTTAATTACTGTTTCAATTTCTTTAGCTGTTATTGTTTTTTTCAGGTTTTCTGCTTCTTTTTCATTGAGTTTTGGAAGATTATATTTTTCTAGAAATTTGTCCATTTCATCTAGGTTTTCAAATTTCTTGGCATACAGTTCTTCATAGTAATTTCTTACAATTCTTTGTATTTCTGTGGTGTCAGTTGTAATCTCTCGTCTTTCATTTCTGATTGTATTTATTTGGATCCTTTCTCTCTTTTTCTAGATGAGCCTCCTTAAAGGCTTGTCGATTTTGTTTATCTTTTCAAAAAACCAGCTCCTGAATTTATTGATCCTTGGATTGTCCTTTTAGTCTGTATGTCATTTGATTCTGCTCTGATCTTGTTTATTTCCTTCGTTCTGGTTGCTCTGGGCTGCCTTTGTTGCTGTTCCTCGAGTTCTTGTAGACATATGGTTAGGTTGTTTTTTTGAAATGTTTCTATCTTTTTTAGGTAGGCCTGTTTCGCTATGAACCTCCCTCTCAGGACTGCCTTGGCTGTTTCCCATACGTTTTGGGTTGTTGTGAGTTCATTTTCGTTTGTTTCCAGAAACTTTTTGACTTCTTCCTTTATTTCATTCTTGACCCATTCATTATTTAATAGCATGCTATTCAATCTCCATGATTTTGAATGTCTTGGGTTTCTTCCCTTGGGGTTTGTTCCAGGCCTTTGTGGTCCGAGAAAATACTTGGTAGGATTTTGATTTTCTTGAATTTGTTGAGGCTTGCTTTGTGTCCCATCATGTGGTCTATCTTTGAAAAGAATGTTCCATGTGCATTTGAAAAGAATGTATATTTTCCTTCTTTGGGATGAAGGGCTCTGAATATATCAGTTAAGTCCATTTCCTCTAGGGCATTGTTCAATGCCACAATATCTTTGTTGATATTTTGTTTGGAAGATCTGTCCATTTTTGAGAGTGGGGTGTTAAAATCCCCCACTATAATTGTGTTGCTGTCAATATCTTTCTTAAAGTCCTCTAGGATTTTCTTTATGTATTTGGGTGCTCCTATGTTGGGTGCATATATATTTACAATGTTTAAGTCTTCTTGGTGGATTCTTCCCTTGAGTATTATGAAGTCACCTTCTGGGTCTCTTTTTATGGCCCTTTTTATTTTTGAAGTCTATTTTTTCTGATATGAGTATTGCTACCCTGGCTTTTTTTTTTTCCTGTCCATTTGCTTGGAAAATTTGTTTCCAGCCCTTCATTTTTATCCTGTGTATATCTTTTGTCCTGAGGTGGGTCTCTTGTAGGCAACATATGTGTGGGTCATGCTTTCTTTTTGTTTTTAATAAAGATTTTATTTATTTATTTTTAGAGAGGGAAGGGAGGGAGAAAGAAAGAGAGAGAAACATCAATGTGTGCTTGCTGGGGGCCATGGCCTGCAAGCTAGGCATGTGCCCTGGCTGGGGTAGGTCATGCTTTCTTATCCATTAAACTATTCTATGTCTTTTGATTGGAGCATTTAGTCCATTTACATTTAAGGTTATTACTGATAGGTCCTTATCCATTGCCATTTTCATACCTGTGTTCCTCTCTCTCTGTCTCTCTCTTTTCCTTCTTTTCCTTAAAGCAGTCCCTTTAGCATCTCTTGCAGAGCTGGTTTGGTGGAGGTGTATTCTTTTAGACTCCTTTTGTCTGGGAAGCTTCTTATTTGGCCTTCTATCTTGATTGAGAGCCTTGCTGGGTAAAGTAGCCTTGGTTGGAGACCACTGGTTCTCATTACTTGGAATATTTCTTGCCATTCTCTTCTGGCTTGAAGTGTTTCCATTGAGAAGTCAGCTGCTAACCATATTGGGACTCCCTTGTATGTTACTTCCCATTTTTCCCTTGCTGCTTTTAAGATTCTCTCTTTGTCTTTGTATTTTGCCATTTTAATTATATGTCTTGAAGTGACCCTCATTGGATTCCTCTTGATTGGAACTCTCTGTGTTTCCTGGATTTGTGTAACTTTTTCTCTCATCAAATTAGGGAAGTTTTCCATCATTACTTTTTCAAGTAGGTTTTCTATCCCTTGCTCCTCTTCTTCTCCTTTTGGCATCCCTATTATATGGATATTATTATGTTTCATATTGCCTTGCATTTCTCTTAATTCCCCTTCATTCTTTTTGAGCCTCTTTTCCTTTTCTTGCTCCTTCTGGGTGATTTCTTCTACTTTGTCCTCTAGCTCGCTGATCCGATCTTCTGCTTTATCAGTCCTGCTTTTCATTCCTTCTACTGTGTTGTTCAGTTCAGAAATTGCATTCTTCATTTCCTCTTGGACCTTATTGATAGTTTCTATTTCCTTTTTCATGTTGATATAGTTTACAGTGAGCTCATTGTAGCTTCCCTGTAGTTTCTGGTAGTTCATTGTGAGCTCATTGAGCTTCCTGACAATCATTTCTTTAAACTCAGTATCTGATAGTTGAGTTGCCTCTATTTCATTTAGCATTCTTTCTGAGGCTTCCTCCTTTCCTTTCATTTTGGGATTGTTTCTTTGTCTTCCCATTGTTTTTGAGACTCTTCTTGTTAGCCTCAGCTTCTTAAATTGGTCTGTTCTGGCTCTGTGGGTGTGTGGTGTGAACTTCTGTGGTAGAATACCAGTGAGTTTCAGTGGCGCAGTTTCCTTGATTTCCCAAGCTCACTGGTCTTGGGCTAACATTTAAGTAGGCTCTGTGCTTGTCTTTGGGTTTTGATTGTTGTTGGGTCTTTCTTTGGTGGTTCCTTCCCACCAGCTGGTTAAATGAGGGTCACTCTGTCCACCACCTCTTGTATTTTGTTGTGCTGGTGAGGGCAGGTTTTATTGAAGCTGTTTCTTCCATGTGTATAACGTTTTGAAAATTCTCTCTTACTCCTGTTCAGTTGTTTGTACTGGGTACTCTCTCTACTGTTTAGTTGCATCTCCAGATAGGTCCTAGATTGAGGTTTGTGTGGTTTCCACACCTTCCTTTACCTTCTTCTGTTGTTATCTGTTAGTGGTTCCTTTGTTGTTGGTTTTCCTCTTCCAGTGGGTATCCTGGTGTTCACTGCTTCTACCTATACTTCTTTGTGATCCATTGGAGGGAGAAGGCAAAAATGGTTTAAGGCAGCAAGAGAGTATTCTATGATATTTACAGTAGCAGCCAGAAGAGAAGAGATAGGAGATCCTTTGGCTATGTATAGTATTAACCATGATTTTCTACCCAGCTAGCTGATTTTTAGAAAGGATGGAAAGAAGATAAGACTCTTGTTGTGGAAGGAAGGATTGTAAGTTGGATCTAGAAAGCAGCAAGTTTGTGGGAGGTCAGATTCTGAGGTATGGTGAGAGTAAAGGATAGTAAATAGGTGTAGTGTGTGAGAGAATAGAGTTAACCACTACAGTACTAGAGTTGAGGAAATTTTGAAGTGGGCTAAGATCTGGGAGGGGTGTTGTGAAGTATTTACAATTGCATGGAACATCAATTATTTACCATAATATTAGAGCAACACTCATATGACAGAATCTATGAGATCTAGATTACAAGAATAGGGAGTATAGAACCTTGAGTAGTGTGCTAATGGGACACAGGTGAGGTGAAGGACGGTATATTAGCAATGCACTATAAAAGAGTTATCAGGGGAAACCTGTCAGGTGATACAATATACCAGCCTAGCAAAGCATACTATACAGAAAAAAGAGGAATACAAAAATACTATTAAAAAGATGTAAGAATAATAGAAAAATAATAATAATACAAGTATGCAATAATTTGCAGGTTCTTTAATAGCAGAGTGAAATTTGTCTCACTGTCACAGCTGTTGTGATTCTTCTTTTTTGGGTTCAACTCTGGTCTTTTCACAGATCCAGGTTTTTGTCTCACTTGCAGGTATTTAAAAAATAAAAATAAAAACGGCAGATGAAGGAAGGAAGAAGAGATAAAATTGGAGGAAAGAAAGGAGGAAGGAATAAAACAAGAAAGCAGGAAAGAGAGGAAAAAGTAATTAAAAGAGAATAAAAATAATAAAAATTAAAAAAGTAAGAATTGTTAAAAAAAATAGAATAAAATTAAAAAGTCTCTTGATTTCAAAGTGGCCAAACCGGTTTTTCTGGTCTTGCTGCCTGTGGCAGGGTGAGGGGTGATTGGTATGGCTTTTATTCCTTCTGGCGCGCACTGTCTGGGGTGCTATTGTGACTCCTGGGCCCTGCACCCTGGGTGTGGGAATCTGGTCTTTCTGCAGGATTAATGCTGTGGACTGGGGTACGGCGATGCACTCCCATGCATGAGCGTGCACACGCCCTTGGCCAACTGCCTTGCCCTTCCCAGTGCTATGTGGGTGTGCAGGGTCTTCAGCACAAGCACAACCTTCTGCACAACCTCGGGATTGCTGCCCGGCTGGGTGGCAGGGAGGCCAGCGATTGTTGTAGGAGAATTCCCCAAACAGTGTCTGTCTTTTCACTCCTTCTTCTTGAGAAATTCCCCCTATTCATGCCTCCACTCCACACCTCAGCCTGGCTTCTCCCACAGCCCAACTCTCCAGCCAGACCGGTGACTGTGGGGGTCAGGGCTCATTGCGCGACCCAACCCCGCTGGTGTCCACAGACTCTGAGGGTGCTCACAGCCCTTGTGTGTTTGCTAGCAACGGGGTCCCTCTCGGTGCTACTCAGACCCTGTTTGGCTGGGGAGGGAGCAGTTGTCCCGGCTCTCTCCCAAGGACTCTGTGGCAAACCCCGGCAGCGGGCACTGGGCCTGGGGTGCAGCCCCCGACCCCGCGCTGGTCCCTGGGACCCTACCGTGTTGCAGCACTCCTCTCACCGACTGGTTTTTCAGTTCCGCCACAATCTTTAGTCCCCTATTTTCGCATATGTTGAGGTGTGTTGGTTGCTTGTCCTTCCACTCCATAGATCCGCCAGGATTCTCTCCCCTGTGCAGAGGGAAGCCAGATCTGCTCTTTCCTACTCCGACGCCATTTTCTTCTACCAACACTGTTGACTTCTTGAAAGCAGGACTCTTACACTTTTTTTGTAATGATCTCACTCTTAGTACAGTTCTGAAACAGGTAGTAGTTTCTCCATAAAACTTACAGATTAAATGATTTACAGAGAAAAATTACGTTCCCCTATTTTCATAGGAGACAAAGAATGAGTAGAGCAAAACTTCTAAGTTTATTATGCTGATGTTGAGAGAAAAATGTCATCTCTGCCTATTGGGGTAACCATAGTTTGATAGGCTATTATCATCTGGATACTGTTTCACAGAATACCGCATTCCCCATGGCGCAGTCTGATTTATGTAATAGTACTAGCCATTATGTACTCAGCACTTCCCACGTGCCAGAAGTGTTCTAAAGACATTTTACATACATTACTCATTTAATCCTTGTCACCACCTGTGAGGTAGGTAATGTTATCCCCAGTTTACAGGTGAGGGCACTGAGACCCAGAAACTTGAAGTAACCTGCTCGAAGTCTGATTGCCTGAAGTATGAAATAGGTTGAGGTGCTAGGATCTGTATATAATTTAGATGATAATAACAAATGGCCTGAGAAACAGTTAGTAAATTGGCCAAGAAATTGGTTTTGGGGTCAAACTGATCTGGGATCAGATCCCAGCTCTGCAACATAAGAGATATATGACCTTGGAGAAGTAATTTTCCTTTCCAAACCTCAGCATCCTAATCTATAAAATTAAGAATAGCCCTGGCTGGCGTAGCTCAGTGGATTGAGCGCGGGCTGCGAACCAGGCATCTCAGGTTCGATTACCAGTCAGGGCACATGCCTAGGTTGCAGTCCATGTCTCCCAGCAACCGCACATTGATGTTTCTCTCTCTCTCTCTTCGTCCCTCCCTTCCCTCTCTAAAAATAAATAAATAAAATATTAAAAAAAGAATAAAAGTAGCACCTGCATAATAGGATTTTATTATTTTATTTTTAAGTATTTTTATTGATTATTATATTAATTTTCCCAATTTCCCCCATCCCTCCTCTGCTCTGCCCCCCAACCTTTCCAACATTCCCCCCCTTAGTTCATATCCATGGGTTGTACATATAAGTTCTCTAAGTCCTCTGTTTCCTATACCATTTTTTATCTCTCTCCATCTATTTTATGCCTACTAATTATGCTTCTTCTTCCCTGTACCTTTCCCCCCCTATTCCTATGTCCCTGTCCCCACTGAAGTCCCACCATGGGATGTCCATTTCTCTGATTGTGTTCCTGTTCTAGTTGTTTGCTTTTTTGTTTTCATTGCTTTTATTTCTTTTATTTTCTAGGTTCATTTGTTGATAGTTGTGAGTTTGTTGTCATTTCACTGTTCATGTTTTTATCTTCCTTTTCTTAGATAAGTCCCTTTAACATTTCATGTAATAATGGCTTGATGATGAACTCCTTTAATTTGACCTTATATGAGGGGCACTTAATATGTCCTTCCATTCTAAATGATAATTTTGCTGGATAGAGTCATCTTGGATGTAGGTCCTTGCCTTTCAGGACTTGGAATACTTCTTTCCAGCCCCTTCTTGCCTGCAAGGTTTCTTTTGAGAAATCAGCTGATAGTTTTATGGGAATTCCTTTGTAGGTAACTCTCTCCTTTTTTCTTCCTGCTTTTAAGATTCTCTCTTTATATTTAATCTTGGGTAATGTAATTTATGATGTGTCTTAGTATGTTCTTCCTTGGGTCCAACTTCTTTGGGACTCTTTGAGCTTCCTGGACTTCCTGGAAGTCTATTTCCTTTGCTAGATTGGGAAAGTTTTCCTTCATTATTTTTTCAAATACGTTTTCAACTTCTAGCTATTGTTCTTCTCCTTCTGGCACCCCTATAATTTGGATATTGGAACATTTCAGGTTGTTCCAGAGATTTGTAAGATTCTCTTCACTTTTTTGAATTCTTGTTTCTTCATTTTGTTCCAGTTGGGTGTTTATTTTTTCCTTTTGTTACAAATCATTGATTTGAGTCCTGGTTTCCTTCCTGTTACTGTTGGTTACCTGAATATTTTGCTTAATTTCACTTTCACAAATTTCATTTGTTTTTTCATTTTTCAACCAAGCTCAGTCAGATCTGTGAGCATTTTGATTACCAGGGTTTTAAATTTTCCATCGGATAGGTTGGCTGTCTCCTCATCACTTAGTTCTCTGTCTGAGGTTTTGCTGTGTTCTTTCATTTGGACCTTATTTCTTTGTCTTGGCACACCTGATAAGTTATAAGGGAGTGGGGCCTTAGGTATTCACCTGGGCAGGGCAACCCTCTTTGTTGCACTGCAGTGCTGCCTGTGGGGGAGGGGCTAGAGAGGGAACAGTGCAGCATGCCTGCTTGTCTCTAGCCCACTTTCCAACAGACTCTTGTGTGAGACTGAGAGTTTCTCCCACTGTGGCAACCACTGTAGTCTACAGTCAGCTCTGAGTCTCAGTTTCTCCTTAAGTCACCCCTGCCTGCGCAGCCTGTTTCCTTACCACAGCTAGCCCTGCCTGCACGGTCCACCACCTCTGAGGCTGCAGTTTTTCTTCATCCGCTGCCTTACCAGTCTGATTGTTCTGTTTGACTATTTCTTTAATTCCGTGGTTATTGGAGTTCCATGCAGTTTGATTTTCTGGCACTTTTGGTTGTTTATTGATTTTAGATTGATTGTTATCCTTCTTTTGGTTGTGCGAGGAAGTGAAGGGTTTCTACCTACACCTACACCTTGGTTGGAACTCCACATCCAATTATGACTATTTCAAACTCTCAATTTATGTGAAAAATTGATGTTTTATAATAAAAGGGCCCAGTATATGCCTTTCTTTTAATATTTCCTTGTAGTGACTGGATATTGCATGGAATGTTGGACACAGACAGGGTCTTTGAGATTAATGAACATTTTCAACTCTCTTTTTAATGGCAGAAAAATTTACATGAAAACTCGAGATATATATATATATATAATTAACTAGATTTTATTGAAATTGGTGGTTGAGTTATATACCCTGTCAATAACTTGAGGGTACCAGAGGCATCTTCATGGACTCCCAGGGTTCTTCTGGGAATTATTTGAAACATCTAGTTTCTCCCAGTCTCAGCTTTTTCCTCTGTAAAATGGGAATAATGCTAGTGTCTACCTCATAGGGTAATTGCAGAGACCAAATGTGATAATATAGTAAAGTATTTGCATAATGTCCAATACATGGAAAGCTTTCAGTAAAAGGACCTCCTTCTCTTCCCATACCCTTGAGTCTATCTCTTTGTAAATATGAGAATTACATCCTAGAAAGTAATTACTCTCAGTTACAGAGGAAGTTAGTACTACTGCCAAAGCAGCTTCCTCAACTTCCACTCCAGAGTGCCTTTTAGTACCCCACAGTTGTTCCCCTGCTCTGTCTCTCGAAACTTATAGAATAAAAAAGTGTCTGGTCCTTTCCTGGCTGGTAGAGCTCTGTAGATTGAGTGCCAGACTGTGAACCAAATGGTCACCTGTTCAATTCCCAGTCAGGGCAAATGCCTGGGTTGCAGGCCATGTCCCCAGGTGTGGATGTGTGAGAGGCAACCAGATATTGGTGTTTTTCTTCCTCTTTGTCTCTCTCCCTTTCCCCTCTCTAAAAAATAAATAAAATAACATAAAAGTGTCTGGTCCCCATTGTGTCTGCGATGCTATCTGACTGAATCATGAGAACAGAATAAAGAAGATCACCTTCTAAGCATCACATAAATAAGTAAAGAAGGAGCGTCAGTGTTTCTGAAACACAGTGAATCACACTTCTGTTATCTGTAAGTCATCTTAAATCCATAGATTACTAATTTTATAGAGTATAAATGACAGTGATGGTCTCCCTGAGAGCCTTATGTACCTACACAGGAAACAACCTAACAGAGGTGCTGCTTATGAAATCACATAAAGCATTCTTTACCTCTTCTAAATAGTAGCAAAACCATTAAGCAGGACTTTAATGTTGAGAGACTTCCAAAAATGCAGAGCCCTGCATATGTGATCTGACTGCATTGGTCTTTGAACATGGCTTTGGTTGCATTTCTAAACTGAATAATCCTTGCTCATAAGCATTTGATGAATTCAGGCAAACAAAAATCAGCAGAATCCAAAATGCACCCTATTTTAATATCATATATTTTTATCACTGAACAAGTGTATTTAAAGTAGCCTGAGAACCTCTTTTGCAGTCTTTCCATATCTTCAGTCATTTTTTCAAAAGACAGTAATTAATATGTCATCATTATTCAACATGTGAAGTGTTCCCACTCTTCCCACACCAAAGTGGAATGTGATTCATAGTCAAATAAGATTTTAATTTCCATACCCTAGCTGAGATTTGTAGTATGGAGCTAGGCAGCTCAAAGGGAGGCTTTGGCTTTCCTCTCAGCCAGGTCTCCCTGCAATTGCATGATAAAGCCATCTTGTCCATAAATGGAGATGCTTTGTATATTGGTTGGAAACTCCTCAGGTATGCCATAAGCACAGGTAATCTATTCTATCACTTTTTTTGTGAAGCTGCGGCCAATATTTTCTGTATCTTTACAAAAATATATGATGGATGGTAGGTGATATTATTATTTATTTACATATCCAGAAACCCATGAAATCAAGTGGAATTGCAGATAGAATTTAAGTGTTAGATTTAAATGTATATGAAAAGAATTGGCTTTGTGGGCAGGATTCACATGTTGGAAGGTATTGGTTATATTACTTGAATAATGGATCTCAGATTTCTAGGGCCCGTGGATTTACCATGATATTATAAGAGGTGGAGGTCATTGCTACTTTGTTGATACCAGCTGTCTTACAGGTTGTCATAAATAACTTATGATCTCACCTCTAATTAGACACTTATAACAATTTTCATAGCCCTTGTTGGTGTAGCTCAGTGGGTTGAGCACAGGCTATGAACCAAAGGGTCAATAGTTCGATTCCCAGTCAGGGCACATGCCTGGGTTGCTGGCCAGGTCCCCAGTGGGGGCCACTTGAGAGGCAACCACACATTGATGTTTTCCTCCTTGTCTTGTTCCCTCCCTTCCTTCTCTCTAAAAATAAAAAATAAATAAAATCTTTTAAAAATTATGATAAAATATTCTATTTAATCAGTCGACAAGGAAAACATCTCTTGGATTTCTGAAGGTTCAGAATCAGATGTAACTTTTCATTATTGAACAAAAATGGGTAAAGATGAATTACTAAAGTGAGATATAATTTAGAGATTTTATAATATAGAACACTATGCTTAGAGGGACTTTCAAAGTAAAATGGTCTAGTGGTTTTCCAATCTCAAGTCCTAGGGGTCCTATGGGTTTTCTAAGCCAATAATTGGATATCTGGATTTATTTTCCATTGGAAGCCCTAGCTTCTCAAAATAAAGCTCCACAGGCTACACTAGATCAAGAATCTTTGCTTTAAGCTGGAGTTTTATGACCTTAGTGTAGTTTAACAGGTTACCTCATATCATCAGAAGCTCTTATTGACAGATCCCTGTATATTTAAACATTTAATATAAGAAAATAAATTATTACTTAATAAAAAGTTTTTGTAGTGGGTTTAATATTACAAATAATGATATTGTTAGGGGATGGTGATAAAAATATTGTAAAGTTATGAGAAAGTTGTAACTCATTGAACTTGTCAAAAGCCCTTGTTTTAAAAATAGTCAAGTACAGATTGGTAGTTACAAAATTGTCACAGGATATGAAGTACAGCATAGGAAATATAGTCCATCATATTATAATAAGTATGTATGGTACCAGTTTGGTATTGCCAATGTCAGGGGGAACATTTTGTAAAGTATATGATTGTCTAATTACCAAGCTGTATGCCTGAAACTAATAGAAAATAATATTGACCATAAAATGTAACTAAATAAAATTTTAAAAATAAAAAATAATATAAAAAGAAAATAGATTACATAATGTAATGAAAACCTCAAAAATAGAAATAAATAAAAATGACCAAACTTAAGCACAAAGCATTCCTGCCCCTTATTGGTCATCCTGGATCACTTATAAGTGCAAGGATAATAGCTTATGTATTAATCAATAATGTCTGTCTCAGCACCTGCACTAATACACTCATATTCTCTGTACATCAGCCCTTTATTTAATCACTCACTCTACTGAGGGAAGAAGTTTCAGATTTATGAGTCACATAAGTCTTTAGTTGTTATTCTTAAATTCCCCAGTCCAATTTTATTTACTTTTCTTTGGCTGTTATCTACACAGTTGAGTGGGTCTACCATCTTAAATGGATTGATTAATCAATTCAGTTAAAATATCATAGGGTATTATATTCATCCCAATGGCATCACACTAGATGTGGAAAAGTATATGTAGACCAGAAACCCACTCTGTACTGGCAAAATCTCAGCAACTCTGAGGGTGAAAGTGGAAGAGCAGGAATATGTTAGTTTATCACTAACCCAGAGGAAAGGAGGAACATCCAACTCTTTAGAGACCATCTTCTGTTGGTAGCTAGTGACATCTCTACTTTCCCCCTCTGTCTTAGGCCAACTTTCCTAAGCAGCAGACTTTGGGATGAAAGTTTATGTGCAGGCATTTTGTTAGATGGTGCTGTCAGAAAAGCACCATAAAGGAGGGGAGACAGCAAGAGTTGGCAAAGAGAGGTTCTATTGACAAGCAGTTGCAACAGAGCTCAGTTGATCCCATGGAGAGTTTTAGAGCTGGAGTAGGCCTTTTCAGTCATTAAACCAGCATAAGGGACCCTGGCTTTGTACACCCACAGTGCCAGACATTGGATGTGGGCTGTCTATGAGGAGTAAGTGTAACCTTGGGAGATACAGTTCCGTTTAGTTGATGGTGATTCTTGGAGCCAACAGCAACCAACACTCTATAGTTAAGATAATGAGTGCCTCATTCCTAATTTGGGAATCAGAGACCAAACATCTATTATAACTTCTTCCTCTTAATCCCCCTCATGTACCCTCTCTGTAGACAATGTCCCCTCTGCATTATTCCAATATAAAGAAGAACCTGGAAAGCAGACCTAGACTATCATTATCTACCCCCACCAAATCCTCCTTATAACTGGTACAGCATTTTTGAGAGTTGGCTACCTATGGTTAATGTGAAGTTTAAAGCTGAATGACAGAGAAAAACAAATAGTGCCTGAGTGTATTTGAAGTTCCTTTTATTATTTAAGGAGCATTCTTTTGTTATTCAGTTATACAAGGATTAGAAGACAAACTGTAGTCAACAAAATAAATGAATCATTTGAATAGCATGATTGTCATTCTGTAGTGATCTGAAAAATCTAATATTGTCTTTTAAATCAGATTCACTTTCATCTATAGAAAGGGACTTAACCTTTTCCAGTGGCCACCTTAGTGGAAGGTCAGACAGACTAAGAAAATACTTCAACCCTCTCTAGGTTTCCTTTTATTCTTTTAGCCGTCCTTTGTTCTCATTTATTCTGCATTTTTAAATTTTTTTGCATTAAAAATCATTTATCAGATCATGTCTACAAGAAGCCAAAGTATCTGAAAACAAAAATTCCATTAGTTTATTTAGTTAAAATAGTGTCCATTCCCTTTACCCTTGCAAGCGTTGGCTGGATTCAAATAGGCATATGTGTAGGGTTACAGCCATTAAAGTTATGGGGAGATTTTAGTATACCATATTTTATTAATATCTTTATGTAAGGTATTGATGCTTGAGACAGAGATTATACCCTATGAAGCTAAAGAAGCAAACTTGGATTGCAATATTCTTCACCTATCTTTCTGCATTTTCATATGCAGTGTCCAAGATTGTTGGTCCAAACAGTCTGGTTCATAACTTAGGAACTGTTCACTAAAATGTCATGGCACCTTGAAAATCCAAATAGTATGTTAACCATTTGGGGAAAAAAAGGAAGGCAAGAGACCTGCCATTTTAAAGGCGAATTTCTTCTTAATTTGGTTTATAGTAATTAGTCCACCAGAGGAAAAAGAACCGAGTTTAGATCTTCATGAACCTGGGTTGGGATCCTAGCAGGAGCATGTAACTAGAGTTTAAATATTTAGCCTCAGTTGAAGCATTTTTTGAATCCTAAACATATGCTGTTGAGTTTCTCTACTAAAGAGAAGTGCCTCTTGTTTGAGGTGGAAGCAGTGATTGTTAGAACGGAATGTTCTTTCTTCTTGTGAAATAAGTCAATAATTTTACTTTTGCAACACCAAATATATTTTTGAAAGAAATTATCTGGTGATGTGTGCAAAAATCTTCTGGCTGTGGAAAGGTTGACACATCTTTAGGATTTGACTACATCAAAGATTTGTCTTCAATACCTGTCAACACA
This sequence comes from Tonatia bakeri, assembly GCA_004024845.1. Taxonomy (NCBI): domain Eukaryota; kingdom Metazoa; phylum Chordata; class Mammalia; order Chiroptera; family Phyllostomidae; genus Tonatia; species Tonatia bakeri. The sequence goes on from PVIA01014113.1 coordinate 13,306, forward strand.
TCACATTTTTGCCTGTCAGTTTGCATATATTTCAAGAAAACTATTTTGTTTTGTTACATAGTACATTTGAGGGACTAATGAGAAAGAAAATTAAAACTATACTGTTGTAGGTCACAGTAACTTCCTCTTTTGGTTTTATCTCACATGCCCATTTGCACATTCCTTGAAATTCCTCCCACATTTAGGCTCCAGGACACTGTAGGATAATTCTCCTCTCATTTTCTTCTTGTTCTTATTTGATGGTTTCTGAAACCATGAGCATCTTCTAAGGTTCAATCATCAGCCTCTGCATTTCTTAAGCCCTAGTCACTCCTTTGGGGGAGGTGATCTATCTAAGAACATAGTTTCAAATCTAACTTTGATCTCTCCCTTGCAACCCAATCCTGTATTTTCACCTCAAGGTCTTCTGTGACATATCGGAATTGCCAGCATCAATCCTCTTGTGCTTTGGGGCCATTGTTAAGTAAAATAAAGATCACCTTAACACAAGCACTATGATACCATGACAATTGATCTGATAACAGAAACAGCTACTGTGTCTAATGAGCAGGTAGCATATATAGTGTGGATACACTGGACAAAAGGATGATTCATGCTCTAGGGGGCATAGAGTGGGAAGGTATGAGAGTTCATCATTCCAAAGAGAATAGCATGCGATTTAAAACTTATGAAGTGTTTATTTCTGGAATTTTTCATGTAATATTTTCACACTGTTGTTGACCACAGGTAGCTGAACCATGGGAAGCAAAACTGCAGATAAGAAGGGACTATGTAAAGAAGACCTAAATAAATGGAAACCAATCCAATGTTCTTAGATCAGAAGACTTAATATTGTTTTAAAAAAGACTTAATATTGTTAAGATTGCAGTACTCCCCAAGTTGACCTAAAGACTCAATGCAACATCTGTCAAAATTCCAACCATCTTTTTTTCTTTTTTTCTTTTCAGAAATGGGGAAGCTAACTCTAATATTCCTACAGAAACTCAAGGGATCCTGAATAACTATAACAATTTTGAAAAAAAAATGAATAAAGTTAATGGATTCACATTTCCTGATTTAAAAACTACTGCAAAGCTACAATAATCAAACCTGTCTGGTACTAGCATAAGGATAGATGTATAAATCAATGGAATAGAACTTAGAAATAAACCCATTCACTTACTGAATATTGGCAAGGATACCAAGACCATGCTGGAACAACTGGATATCCATATACAAAAGAATGAATTTGGACACTTACCTTATTATAACATACAAAATTAGTTAAAAATGGATCAAGGACCTAAATGTAAGAGATAAAATTGTGAAACTCTTAAAATAAAATATATGGGTTAATTGTTTGACCTCAAATTTGCTGATAGTTTTTTTGACATATCACCAAAAGGAAAAGCAACAAAAGAAAATAAACAGATGAATTGGACTTTGTCAAACTTTTTAAAAACATGTTTCAAGGAACAGGATCAGCAAAGTTAAAAGTCAACCCCCAGAATGGGAGAAATATTTGCAACATATATGACAAAGGTCTGGTATCCAGCATATAAAAAGAACTCTTATAACTGAATAATAAAAAGGCAAATAAACCTACGAAAAGAGTGGAAAAAATTGAGTAGACATTAAAAAAAATTATCCTGGTTATATTTTGCTTGCTCAGAGACATTGAAATTAAGAACAAACTGAGAGTAATGAGAGGGGAAGGAGCAGGAAATAATGGGGGAAAGAAGGGAAAGGGTCATCAATGAACATGTATAAAGGACCCATGGACAAAGCCAAAGGGGGATAGGATTGAGGGTGGGAGTGGGTGGGGCGGGGTAAAGTGGTGGTGGGAAAATAGAGACAACTATATTTGAACATTAATTTTTTAAATTTACCCTTATTTTTATTTTTATTTATTTTGTTTTTTAATTTATCAGGGTGACATTGGGTAATAAAATTATATATGTCTCAAGTATACTATTCTATAATGTATCATCTGTATATTGCCCTTTTTTATACATTTCACACTTTATGTATGTCACATATATAAATTATGACTGTTACAGTTATTTATTCCTTTTGGGTGAATGTTTGCATTTTTTTAAATTGTTGTTCAAGTACAGTTGTTTCCATTTCCCCACCACCACTGCTGTTGGACCCCAGCCATGCTCACTTCCCACCCTCGATCCTACCCCCTTTGTTTTTGTCCATGTGTACTTTATACATGTCCCCTCTGGTTACTGTCAGTTTGTTCCTAATTTCAATGTTTCTGGTTATATTTTGCTTGCTTGTTTGTTTTGTTGATTAGCTTCCTTATTTTTATTTTTTAAACTTTTTTATTGTTGTTCAAGTACAGTTGTCTCCATTTTCCCACCAATACTCTCCACCACTCCACCCACCCCCACTTCCCACTCTCAATCCTACCCGACTTTGGCTTTGTCCATGGGTCCTTTATACATGCTCCTTGATTACCTTCACCTTCTTTCTAGCCATTATCCCCCTCTCCCCTCCCCTCTGGTTACTTTCAGTTTGTTCTTTATTTCATTGTCTCTTGTTCTATTTTGTTTGTTTGTTTTGTTGATTAGGTTCCATTTGCAGGTGAGTTCATACAGTATTTTTCTTTTATCGGCTGGATTATTTCACTTAGCATGAAGCTCTCCAATTCTATCTATGCTGTTGTGAAGAGTAGGAGCTCCTTTCTTTGTGCTGCACAGTATTCCATTGTATAAATGTACCATAGTTTTCTCATCCACTCATTTACTGATGGGCACTTAGGCTGTTTCCAGCACCTGACTATTATAAATAACATTGCTACAAACATAGGAGTTCATAAGTTCTTTTGAATTTGTGTTTCAGGATTCTTAGGGTATAATCCCAGCAGTGGAATTGCTGGTTAAAAGGCAGTGCCACTTTTAGTTTTCTGAGTAAATTCCATACTGTTTTCCACAGTAGCTGTACCAGTCTGCATTCCCACCAACAGTGCACTAGAGTTCCCTTTTCTCTACAACCTTGCCAGCAGTTGTTTGTTGATTAGTTTTGCCTGGCAAGTTGGTGTGCCTATAGTCCCATGTACTTGGGATGCTGAGGCTGGAGGATCACTTGAGCACAGGAATTCTGGTCTGTAGTATGCTATGCTGATGGGGTGTCTGCACTAAGTTTGGCATCCATATGGTGATCTCCCAGGAGTGGGAGGCCACCAGGTTGCCTAAGGAGGGGTGAACAGGACCAGGTTGGAAATGGAGCAGGTGAATAGACATTATTTTAAAGATTTTATTTATTTATTTTGAGAGAGAGGGTAAGGGAGGGAGAAAAAGAAGGAGAGAAACATCAATTTGTGGTTGCCTCTTGAGCACCCATACTGGGGACTTGGTCCTCAACACAGGCATGTGCCCTGACTAGGAATTGAACCGGCAACCCTTTGGTTCACAGGCTGGCATTCAATCCATTGACCCACACCAGCCAGGGTTGAATAGACATTTTCAAAAAGAAGATATAAAAATGGCCAATAAGCACATGAAGAAGTGTTCAGTATCATTAGTTACCAGGTAACTGCAAATCAAAATCACAAAGAGATTCCATTGTACATGCACTATGATGGTTATATAAATGTTTTATTAAATATTTTATTGTTACTCTATGAAAATTTTCCAGATTTTCCCCCTTTGCCCTCCTCTACCCAGCCTCCACCCCCACTCCCTGTTATCCATGTCCATGGGTCGTTCATACATGTTGCTTGACTAGTTCCTTCCCCTTCTTTCCACCCTTATCCCCCTCCCCTCTTGTTGCTGTCAGTCTGCTCCTTTTTTCCCACGCCTCCAAATATTTTTTAGATGAAAAACAAGTTTGGTGAGGATGTGGAGAAATTGGAGCCCTTGTATATTGCTGGTAGGAATGTTAAATGGTGCAGGGGATGTGTGAAACAGTTTGTCACTTCCTCAGAAAGATCAACATAGAGCTATCATATGAGTCAGCAGTTTCACTTACAGTATTATACCCGAGAGAACTATAAAAACATGTTCATACAAGAACTTGAGCATGAGTGTTCCTAACAATCTTAATAGCTGCCAAGTGGAAACAAACAAAATGTTTATTAACTGATGAGTGGATAAACAAAATGTGTTATATCCACACAATGGAATATTATTTGGTCATAAAAGAAATGTTCTTATACATGTTACAACATGGAAAACCCTTGAAAACATTATACTAAATATATGATTTCAGAATAGGCCAATCCATCGACACAGAAAATAATTGCCAAGGATGGGATTAGAGGGAGATTGAAAATGATTGTTACAGGTGCTGTGTATCATTTTGAGGTGATGAAAATATTCTGAAATTAAGAAATATACTACTGAATACAAATTAGTAATATACTGAAACCCACTGAATCATAAACTTTAAAACTGAACTTTATGGTGTGTGAACATTACTTCAATAATACAGGTTAAAAACAAACAAAAAAGAGACAGTACACAGAAGAAAAGCTGGTCATACAGACAAACTAAGGTTTAATACCAGAGACCTTACTCAGACAAATTATATCCAATAAGGAACACAGGACAATGCAGGCTTGAAAATGTCATGGAATCCATTCAAAATAAACTTATTGATTATTTGCACTCCAAGTGTATTGTAGGGTCTGGAATTATGGACAGGGACAAAAATATGGTCTCTGCCTCCGAGGATAACACTGTTTAGAAACAGATGAGAAAACAGGCAATTTCAATATAATATGATAAATGCTATGAATTCAGAGAAGCAGCACTTTACACTAGGCAATCAAAAGCTTTCTGGAGGTTACTTAATATGAACTGAGCTTTGAAAAATAAACAGAGCTTAGCTAAATTAAGGTGGTAGCAGTAGTGGGTGGGGGAAGATGGTAGAGATGGGCATTACAGCAAAACAAAATAGCATATGCTCAAAACGTTCCAGTGTGAGAAAGAAGGAAGATATTTAGGGAACTGAAAAGGCTTCAAGATGACTAGGGCACAGGGTGAATATAAAGACATGGTGAGAGATGGGGCTGGAGAGCTTGTGGGTGCCCATTCATGAAGACCCCTGTGTGCTAAGCATGCTCCAAAAAATGTACATCACAAGACAGGATTCCCAAATGGGAATAGTCCAAAAGACTTTTAAAACTGTTGTTAGATTTCTTCCTCCCCAGAAACATAACTTTTCAGACATCTGTTTATCTATTTTCTCTAGTGTATTATTTCCTGTGGGTATTAGACAGCTTGATTTTTCTCAGACATGGTGACTCTATTTAATATGGAGACAAAGACAAAGGTCAATTTGTGGAATCTCATGGCAACAGTAAAGACACTGAGACTGGAATTCTGAGAAATAACCACATCTCTTGACCTTTGCCGGGAGCATCTCTCCTGATGCCAGGAAAAGAACAGTTCTGCCTTAGTTCTTGTGTCTCTTTATGTACTGAGAATAATGCTGCTTTCCTGCCAGGCATTTCACTGACGCCTGCTGTGGTCTCCTATCCCCTCTTCTCATTTATTCAAGAGATTGAGGCATCAAATATTCCAGCGCTTAGGTTTTGAAATAAGGCTTTGTGTCATTTTATTTCAGGTTAGACATGGTAACAGAAAACTGAGAAGGAGATTGGATAAGATGGAGTCAGTCTTACAGAAATAAACAGCACTGTTCATTGTCTAATTAAGAGCACTGCCTTGTCATCAGGGGAACAAATGCAGAAGCAATTAGAAGGCTTAAAATAGAGCATTACTGGTTGAATGTACAATACAGCCTCCAAAGTGTTAAAATTAATAATTCCTTTTTTAAAGTAGAGTGATGATTTATATACATTTTTTCCACTTATGAGGCACACTAGGTCATGTCCTCTGGTTTCAGCTTCCCTGCTAGTTACAAGATGGATCAGTAACTGAGTCTGACCTCTGTTTTCTACTCTCTCAAGTTGGAATACTTTTCCATTTATCTTTCAGGAAGTGCTTACTCTCCTGGATTTCTTCATTTCTCATTGGCCACTCCTTTTTAGTCTCTTGATGTTTTTTCTCCTCTGTTCAACCTTTAAATTTTGAGGGCCTCATGTTTGGGCAGTAGTCTCCCTTCTCTTTGACACATGCTTCCTAGATGAGTTCATCCAATTATATGGTTCTGATATTGTCTATTAACTAATGACTCCAAAATTATATATTTACATTCAACCTGTGCTCCAGGTTGCAATCTTATACATTCAATTGTCTCTTTGAATGTCTATTAGGAAGCTAAAACTTTCTTATGTTCAAAACAAAACTTTTGATTTCTCTCTTTCTTGTGCCAAACCTTGCTTCCTCTTAATCTCTTCTAACTCAGCTAGTAACATCACCATCTACCACTGGCTCAAGCAAAAACTCTAGATTCCCCTCTTTCCTTTCTCATCCATCAATAATTTCTGTTGATTCAAACCTCCAAAACATGTGCTAAATCCATCCATTGCTATCCATCTCCACTGTTATTACCCTAATCAAAGCTGCTGCATCTTCCACTTGGACTAGCTAATAACTAACTAGTCTTCCACTTCTACTCTTCCTCCCTACAATCTACTTAACACACAGCAGCCAGAGTTTATTTTTTTAAATACACATCAGATCATGCTTAAAGTTCTCTAATATTATCACCTTATGTTTATAATAAAATTCAAATTCCTTACCATGGCCTATAAGGCCCTCTGTGATCTGACCACTGTTTACCTCTGTCACTTAAGCTGGGATCACTCTTGCATTGGACCTTTTGTTCTTATAAAATACCAAACTCATTCATGTTTTAGGGCTTTTGATTTTGCTATTCCATTTGCCTAGAAGACTCATCCTACTTTTTGGGTCTGTTTATGTAAATAAAGTTTTACTGTAACACAGCCATACCCATTTGTTTACCACTGACTATGGCAACATTTGTGCTACAATGGCAGAGTCTAGTAGTTGAGACATATCATATGACCCATGCTCCCATTAAGCAAGGTTACCAAACCTGTCAGGATCTTTGCATGGTTGTCTCCTTAGTTTTTTTGTGTTAATATCACTCCCTCAGAGAGATAGCCCTCTCTCTCACCCCAGTCTCTCTTTCACATTATCCTCCTCATTTCTCCACAGCATGTCTCTAAAATTATCCTATTTATTTGATTGGGTATTGCCTGTTAACTCCACTAGACTATAAGTTTCTCTGTCATATTCTTTACTGGGTCCCTAGGTCCTAGCACTGTACATGGCATTCCACAGGTCCTCAATAAATATGTTAGATAAATTAATACATGAATGTAGGTGGGACATCATTGTTGGTGTTCCCCCAACAATGGTTCAAGTTAAGACTCCATATACATATAGCTATAAAGTTTATTTAGATCTAGTTTATGAACAAATTTATGTCCAAAGAAAGACCTCACAAAGTAAAGGTACCTGAGCATTAGAAAATGGATGAAGAATCACTGTGTAGTAAAACCAAATTGAAATTAATTTATAATTAATTAATTGGATCCTGTAAGAGTAACTATTTTAACATGTTTTTTGAGCAACAGTTAAAGGAATCAAGTAAAGTTTCCAAAACTGCTTAAGTACTCCTTCCATTCATCTTAAAAGGATGCTAATATTACCTTGTTGAATTCATTTTAATCAGCAGATGGAAGGAAGTGGGAGGGATAAAAGCGGGCATTGAAAAATGACCCTTTTAATAGATTCCCAGACTTGGCTTTATTTATGTCATCTCTTCACTTTTTCAGCAATTATATTTGCTGCTGTCTTTCCTTCCAGTGATGTACATCCTTGCACATCCTCCCCCACCCCCAAAAGCTCTCATTCTCTTGGATGTTTCTGTGGCTTCTTAATTTGTCTTTAAGCTCCCTCTGCTGGCACCAAGAAGACTGTAGAATTGGTTTCTCCTGGAATCTATAATATAAGCTAGAGTGTATAGGATTAAAATAACTATATTAAAAGGGCAACCTTTTCTTCCTTTCACTTAAAGAAAATTAAATGTTTTCTTCCTTTATACATTTTAGTGAAATGAACAATTGGAGGCTTTATTAGGCACAGTCTGAATGACTGATTCAATAAAAATCCATGTTAACCCAAGAGCAATATGGTTACTTCAATCTTTTATCCTAAGTATTAGATCTATGTGAAAGTACAGGTAGCCTATGTAGATTCTCTTGATTTCTCATTTGGGCACAATGAGATATGTACACATGTGTTTACAAAGTAGCAAAAACATAGGTGATACGTAGTAGTGCATGTATCTACCCCTTTCACCTTTTCTTTTAGACTCCTTTAAAAATGACTTTGAGGGTATTAACATTTACCATATTGAACACAATAAATGGCATAATTTTTTTTCTAATAATTGGATGTTCACTAGAAAAGATCGATCAAGGACTGATTTTCCAGATAAATTTAGATATCACTGATTTGAAGGGGAGAGTGAGAGTTACAGGTTTCCCCACAGATAACTTCAAAAGCTGTAAGCACTCTCCTCTCTGTTCTGAACTGCAACTGAACTGGCTATATGCCCTTGGGAAAGAAGCTTAACTTTTATGGATTTATTTAATTAATTACAGAATGAAGAAGTTATATGAGGCCATCACTAATGATTTGAAAATAAATTAATATATTATCCACATAAAGGCTTTTCTAACAAAAGTTGTCTGGAAAAGATATGTGAATATTTAAACTTTTTAAGTATATTTTATTGATTATGCTATTACAGTTGTCCACTTTTTTCTCCCCTTTATCCACCTCTATCCTGCACCCTACCAACCTCCAACATCCCCTCCTTTGTTAATGTCCATGGGTCATACATACAAGGTCTTTGGCTTCTCCATTTCCTATATTATTCTTAACTTCCCCTGTCTATTTTGTGCCTACAAATTATGCTTCTTATTCCATGTACCTTTTCCCCATTCTCACCCTCTCCCTCCCTGCTGATAACCTTCCATGTGATCTCCACTCCTGTGATTCTGTTCTGTTCTACTTGTTTGCTTAGTTTGTTTTTTTTTTTTTTAGGTTCAGTTGTTGATAGTTGTGATTTGTTGTCATTTTACTTTTCATAGTTTTGATCTTCTTTTTCTTAGATAAGTCCCTTTAACATTTCATACAATAAGGGCTTGGTGATGATGAACTCCTTTAACTTAACCTTATCTGGGAAGCACTTGATCTGCCCTTCCATTCTAAATGATAGCTTTGCTGGATAGAGTAATCTTGGATGTAGGTCCTTGCCTTTCATGACTTGGAATACTCCTTTCCAGCCCCTTCTTGCCTGCAAGGTTTCTTTTGAGAAATCAGCTGATAGTCTTATGGGCACTCCTTTGTAAGTAACTCTCTCCTTTTCTCTTCTTGCTTTTAAGATTCTCTCTTTATCTTTAATTTTGGGAAATGTAATTATGATGTGTCTTGGTGTGTTTCTACTTGGATCCAACTTCTTTGGGACTCTCTGAGCATTTTGGACTTGCATGTCTAGTTCCTTCACCAGATTGGGGAGGTTTTCCTTCATTATCTTTTAAAATAAGTTTTCAATTTCTTGCTTTTCCTCTTTTCCTTCTGGTACCCCTATGATTTGAATGTTGCAATGTTTAAAGTCATCCCAGAAGTTCCTCAGTCTGTCATCTTTTTTTTTTGAAATCCTGTTTCTTCATTCTGTTCTGATTGGATGTTTATTTCTTCCTTTTCTTCCAAATCATTGATTTGCATCCTGGTTTCCTCCCCTTCACTGTTGGTTTTCTGTATATTTTCCTTCATTTTACTTTGTATAACCTTTACTTCTTCCTTTATTTTGTGGCCATACTCAAGCATTTCTGTGAATATTCTGATTACCAGTGTTTTGAGCTCTGCATCTAACAGGTTGTCTACCTCCTCATTGCTTAATTATTTTTTTTTTTAGTTTTGATCTGTTCTTTCATTTGGACCATATTTCTTTGTCCTGGTGCAGCTGTTAGGTTGTAAGTGGTGGATCCTTAGGTATTTTTCGGGGCAGGGCAACCCATGTTGCTGCATTGTGGCACGGTCTGTGGGGGAGGGGTCAGACAGAGAACAATGCTATTTGCTAACTTGCTTGCCTTTTGCCCTGCTTTCAGTCACTTCCCTCACTTTCCACAAGCAGATTGTGCTCTTTCAGGTGCTGATTCCCAGTTGGGCAGGCGTACGTACATTCTAGGATCCTGTGGGTCTCTTGAACAGACTCTCCTGTGAGACTGGGAGTTTCTCTCACCACTGCAACTCCCACAGATTTTTACAGCCAGAGGCTTTGAAGCTTTATTCCCCCAGGCTGGAACCCTGGGTTGCACAGTTTGTCTTGCTCCCCAGTTGTTTCTCTCAGCTTATCTGCATGCAAATATGGGATATTCTGGTCTTCTGACAGTCACCACCTTGCCGCGTGTCTTTCCCCAGTTCCCCAGGCTGCCCATCTCCACCCCTCCTAGCAGTCTGGATGAATGTTTCTTCTTTAACTCCTTGGTTGTTGGATTTCCATGCACTTTGATTTTCTGGAAGTTCTGGTGGTTTTTTGTTTTTAAATTGGTGGTTATCCTTCTTTTGGTTGTGCAAGGAATCAAATGTATCTATCTACACCTCCATCTTGGCCAGACTCTGGAACATTTACACTTCTTTATTTTACATTTTAAAATTTGGGTGTTTTAAGTTTGGTATGTGAAAGAAATATGCAAACAATGACTTTTATAGAACACTTAAAACATCATTAGCAGTACAAACTCTAGTTTTATACATTAGTGGTATACATTCTAGTTATATGCATTTGATTGGTTTGTGGACAACCTCCAGGAGGTTGAAAACAGCTAAGATGAAGTGGAACTAAAATGGACATGCAAAAGTAAAAAGGGTGAAACAGGAAAAGATCCAAAAAGGAACCTTTTCTTCTTGAAATTTGCCTGTGACTAGAAGCAGCTGGCTATTGTAAACCTTACCTGAAGTTACCCATCCAGCAGAATGGCATGTTATTAATAAGATTCAAGTGTCTTCCTAGGAAGCAGCCAACCTCAACTATAATCAATGTAAAAAAAGTGATCTACTTGGAAGTTATGAAAAGTACTATAAATCTATTAAAGTGGGAAGGATGATGTAATGACAAGTACCAGTTTTAGAGCAATTATATTAAAGTCCAGAAAAAGGATAATTGGAGTGTGTCTTTGTCAGTATGTCCAGCTATGCCCAGGGAGATAGTGTCTTAACCATTTAATACCTGTTTGAGAGCACTTGGAGTAGAGGGAGTACTCCTTTGTCACCAGAGACTGAATTTTCTGGATCCCCCTTTTAACCAGGACATCATCCTTATCAAGCCACATATAGATCTTGTGATCTCCCTTTTGGAAAGAGATTTGGCTTATTTGGCCAACAGAGATATTTCAGATTTTTTGTGACTATTTATTACTCTAAATTGATAGATTCAATGTTGATTTATTAACAAGTCTAATGAGAATTTAGGCAACATGAGCTGGATCATTCCATCTTGAAATGATCATCACTATTTCAGAAATATAGGGCTCAAAGGTGAAAGATCAGACCTTCCACAAAAAGGAAGCATCTCTTATTGCCTACCTTATATCCAACTCCCTCAATCCTCAAAGACTCCTATTTCATCAATATTGAGTGTGTAAGACCACAACATGGACTTTTGTAATTACTAAGAAATGTTTTATCTCTTAAATCTCAAATATTAATACCACTTTCAGAGTTACCTTTTATATGGCTCTCTCACTCCTTTTCACTCTAACAAAAAATACTAATTCCTTGACTCCTTCATTTGCTTCTTATTTAACAGACCCACAGAGTCTCACTGTCTTTCCAATGTTGCCTGCAGCCCATGGTCAACAACATAAATTTCTGTTTCATCAGCCCTCTCAACTCCTTCCCACACTTGTTTTTTAGTTTTCTTTTGTGTTTAGCTAATATTGATTGAAAGTTTACTAAGTGTCAGGCAATTTACATAGATTTTTCCATCTAATTTTACCAACCCTATGGGGGTTTTACCCCCATTTTGTAGATGAAAATCTTAAGTATTTGAGAGGATCAAGAGGTTGTGAAAGCTCACACACTTAGTAAGTAGCAAAACCAGGACTCAAAGCCCTGTTTGTGACTGAAACCTTCATTCTTAACCACAATGCAATACTGCCCCCTGCTGCTTCACCTGCCCTACAAATTCTTAGTACACTATCTGCCTTCTTCATACTTAGAACTAGAGAGCTGGTAAAGAAAATCTCATAAAATTATGGGTATGAATGCCTCTAAAAATCCTTGATTTCTTACCTCATTGAAGTCCTGTATAGTGCATATCTATCCCTTTACTTATTATTAGTTATCCCTAGTTCTCAAAATAAGAATTCTAAATATTTGCCTTTCTACTCAAATTTTCTACCCAACTCCCAACTCTCTCACTCTCAAAGACTCCTATATCATCAACATTAAGTCCACCAGAGTGAAATCCTTCATCTTCCCAGTATTCCAACTATACATTTTTTATCTGCACCCCCCCCCATTATTCTTCCCAATTGTATGAGCCTGAGTGTCTCTCTTCCTATTGAAAGTTAGTCTCTACACTTGTGTCATCTGTTGGTTCTTCCTAAAACTTACTCCTTCAAGTTTTCCTCAGTACTGGATTTTCAATTTTAATCTATTATCCCCTCATCCTCAGCATATAAATGTATTTAAATGACTTCTAGTCCTAAAGAAAAGTCACTTGATTGTTGCTGCATCCAGCCCTACTGCCTGAGTTACTGTCTCCCTTCTTTCCTGCACAGCAAACCTTTAAAGAGTAGCCAGCCTACTTTGGATATTTATTTCTGTATCTCTCATTCCTTTCTGAAATTAAGCCTCCAACACTCTACTTAAGCTTTCTCTATTTGCTCTCATAATGTCATGCATATTGATACCATCTATCTTTGTTTTGCCTGACCAATGCTAGATCATTTGGTCTCTATCTCTTTTTTAAAACTCATATTTCCCTTAGTTTACCTGACACCACATTCTCCTAGTTGTTTTTCCTTATCTCTGTTCATCTCTTCTTAGTCTTTTTTTCATCATGCACCTCCTCTCTGTCTTTCTGCCCCTTAAATATCACTCTTGCAAAAAACTTCACCCTTGATTCTCTTCCCTTCACTTCTCTTCACTTAGGAAGGTATGTAAAATAAGAGACCATCAACTTCCATGATTTTAAATTTCATCTATGTACCATTTTAAGTTGATGGCATTACATCTTTCTTTAATGAAAAAATAAAAACTATCAGATTCAAAATTAAATTTATCTTCCCATTGCAAAATCTGAAGCTACAACTTCTCCAAACCAAATAAAGAAGACATATCAACATAAATATGCTACAGATCCTCAAAATCAACATGACCTGAACTCAATTTTGTCTTTACACCAAACTCATTTGTCCTATTAATAATTTCATTCAACAAATATTTATTCCATTCCTGTCCATTCACTAAGACCTGCAATAAAAAGGCAAACTCTTGTTTATATTGTCCATATAACTATTACATATAATTAACACATGTTAATATCAATACATTTGTTTTTATACTTTTTTTATTGAAGTATTTTAAATTATAGATATGACATTTTATCTCCAAATATGTCAGTATATATTCCTTTCAAAAACAAAGCATTTTCCTGCATAATCACTATACGCATTATCATATCTACTAAAATTAAGAATTTTAATCTCCAGATGATAATTATACTTCCCCCAAGTTTCTTTTATAGTGTTTTTCTTTAGAATTAAATTAAAGACTATGCATTGCATTTGATTGTTAGGTTTCTTACGTTCATTTAAAAATATTTTTATTTCATTTATAATCTCAATAACCTCCTAATGGGGTGTGTGCCTGCTGGATTGAGCAAAGGTCTTTCTTCTTTTAAAAAAATTTTTGGATGGGGAAGGGAGGGAGAAAGAGAGGGAGAGAAACATTAATGTGTGAGAGTAACGTCAATCAGTTTCCTCTCTTACACACCCCAACTGGGGACCTGGTGTACAACCCAGGCATGTGCCCTGACTGGAAATGAAACTGGTGACCCTTCACTTTACAAGACAATGGTCAAACAACTAAGCCACACTGGTCTATGTAGAATAGCTCTCCAACCCCCATTCTTTTTCCCTATGGTATTGATTTATTGAACAGCCCAAGCCAGTTATCCTGAAGGGCTTTGTCTAATCAGTTTCTTGAATCATTTAATTTATTCCTTCATCCCCTGTATTTTTTTTAAACTGGAAATTAGAAATAATGGCTTGATTCAATTGACTTATATTTAAATGAATCACTCTGGGTAAGTCAATAATCACCCTAGAGAATATGCTCTGGAGTGGGAGCAGGGAGAAGGAAACTAGTCAGGATGTTATTGTAATAGTCCAGGTAAGAGATGATGATGACTTGGGTTAGGATAGAAATTGAGATTAGGAATTGTTGAGAAATGATCATATTCTGTGTGTGTCTTGAAGATAGGACCAACAAAATTTATTGCCAGATGGGTTGTGGTAAATTAGAAGAAAGAGATCAAAAATTATTTTTTAGTTTGAAATTGAGACAGGGTAGACTGAGGAAGGAGAAGATATGGGGGTAAGATACAGAACTGATATTTAGACACGGTACTACTTACTGAGTTATCTTGATACTTTGACAATTCTTTGTTGCTTACCTCCCCATATTCAGTCATCAGTATTTTCTGATTTTACCTACTAAGCACAACAAATTCATTCTTTCCTATTCATCTCTATTGTTACTGCCATAGCCCAAGTCATCATCTCTCCACTGGATTATTACCATAATCTGCAAACTTGGTCTCCCTTCATTCCTTCATCTATAGGTCACTTGAGTAGTTTTTCTACAAAAGAAAAATCAGTTCATATCACTTTCCATCAAATATCATATCTCCTCTTGGTGAAGCTCATTTATTTACCTTCAGGTCTGTGTGCCTCAGCAAAACCCATAAGTCTCTCTATCATCTGTCCCTAATCTCATTTGTTACTCCTTCACTCCCTCCACCCTCTTTTACTCTATGATCTTCCCATAGTGAACTCTCATGTCAGATAAAGCATGCTGCTTTATATCCCTGGGCCTCTGTATATGCTATTCTTTGTACTCTCTCAGAAGCATGGGCAATGTCTCATTGAAATTTTTTTATTGTCAATCTATTACAGTTGTTCCAATTTCCCCCCATTGTTCTTCCCTGCTCCACCCACCCTCATTGAAATTTGATTCTTCAGAATTTAGCACATGTGACAACCCACTAGGAGGAAGTCAGTTACAGCTGACTGTTGACTTGCTGTATTCCTGGCAAAAACAAAAGTTACTTTTAATCTTTATACA